>PVIW01003356.1:104125-149302 GCA_004026585.1 Noctilio leporinus
AGTTCCATCCATGTTGTTGCAAAGGGTACAAGTTCCTTCTTTCTTTCTGCTATATAGAATTCCATTGTGTAAATGTACCAAAGTTTTTTGATCCAATCATCCACTGATGGGCATTTAGGCTGTTTCCAGCACTTGGCTATTGTAAATAGTGCTGCTATGAACATAGGTGTGCATAGGTTCTTATGAATTGGTGTTTCAGAATTCTTTGGGTATAGTGCAAGTAGTGGAATTGCTGGATCAAAAGGCAGTTCCATTTTTAGTTTTTGAAGGAAACCCCATACTGTTTTCCACAGTGGCTGCACCAGCCTACATTCTGAGGTGGGTCTCTTGAAAACAGCATATATGTGGGTCATGTTGTCTTATCCATTCGGCTACCCTATGTCTTTTGATTGGTGCATTTAATCCATTTACAATTAAGGTTATTATTGATTGATACTTATTCATTGCCATTTTCTCCCTTTGTGTCTGTATTCCTCTTTGGCTTTCTCTGTTTCTTCATTTTATTTATTTACTTATTTTTAAAGCAGACCCTTTAGCATTTCTTGCAATGCTGGTTTGGTAGAGATATTCTTTTAGTCTTTTTTTTTTGTCTGGGAAGCTCCTTATTTCTCCTTCTATCTTGAATGAGAGCCTTGCTGGGTAGAGTATTCTTGGTTGCAGGCCTTTGTTTACCATGACTTGAAATACTTTTTGCCATTCCCTTCTGGCTTGAATTGTTTCTGTTGAATAATCATTTGATAGCCTTATTGGAGCTCCTTTATATGTTATTTGTTGTTTCTCTCTTGATGCTTTTAGGATTCTCTCTTTGTCTTTGAGATTAGCCATTTTAATAATAATATGCCTTGGTGTTCGTCTGTTTGGGTTGATCTTCATTGGGACCCTCTGTGCTTTCTTAACTTGATTAATGTTTTCACTCATCATGTTAGGGAAATTTTCTATCATGACTTTTTTGAACAGGTTTTCCATTCCTTGTTTCTCTTATCCTTCTGGTATCCCTATGATACGGATGTTGTTACGTTTCCTGTTGTCCTGCAGCTCTCTTAACCCCTCTTCAGTCTTGTTCAGCCTTTTTTTATTCTCTTGTACTGTCTTGGAGTATTTGTCTACATTATTCTCCAACTCACTGATCCGGTCCTGCTTCCTCTAGCCTACTGTTGATTCCTTCTACTGTATTCTTCAATTCAGAAATTGTATCCTTCATTTCCTCCTGGCACTTATTGATATTTTCTATGTCCTTCTTCATACTGTTGTAGGTCTAATTAAGTTCCTTGTAATTTCCCTGGAGTTCTATGTAGTTCTCCTGGAGTTGGTTGTTTATAGTTTTCTTTGATGTGGCTGAGTTCACTGAGCTTCTTTAGTATCATTCTTTTGAATTCCTTATCTGATATTTCAGGTGCCTCTGTTTCATTTTGTGGTCTTTCTTGGGATTCTTCCTTTCCTTTTGGTGATGGACTGATTCTTTTCCCCCCCATTTTGTGTGTCTGCTGTTGCTTGCGTTTTATTTTTTTGCTTTTTCCTTGAGTTAACCTGCTTTGCTTCCTTGCCTTAGTTGAGCACCCTTCTGTGATAGGAGATTTGTGGAGTTCAATGTTGCATTCTCCCAGATTTTCTCCACTTGTTGTTCTTGGTGTGTCCTTTATTTGGGTTGTCTGGTTGTATTCTGGACCTGTGGGCTGCTGTCCTGTAGGTCTCCACTGCCACTGGGCTGTGCTCCCCCGTGTCCAGATGCTGACTGCTACAGTTCTTAGGGACCTGAAGATGTCTCGCGCTCCCTATCTTGTCCTCTAGCTGCTCTGGTACTCGAGAACACCATTAGCACTGCTCTCTACTCTGTCACCATCTTTCTCCTCTCCCATTGATATTTCTTTTCCCTCTCTGCCCCAGTCCCATTCCCTCTCTAAGAATAATAAATAAAACCTTTAAAACCAACCAAAAAAAAAAAACATATATACTTGTATCCTGCAGTTGTTAATCTTAAAAAATATATATTCTACGAGAAATGTCTGAGATTTTGATGCCTATGTTTTCTTCTGTTATTTTTATGGTTTTTGGGTCTAACATTTAAGTCTTTGATCCATTTTGAATTTATTCTTTTGTGTGGTGTAAAAATGTGGTCTAGTTTCATTTTTTCTGCATCTATCTGTCCCATTTTTGCAACACCATTTATTGAATAAACTATTTTGAGCCCATTATATATACTTGCTTCCTCTGTCAAGTATTAATTAAGTATAAAGGTGGGTTTATTTCTGGGTTCTCTATTCAATTCCATTGATCTGTGTATCTGTTCCCATGCCAGTAACATGCTGTTTTTGATTACTGTGTTAGATAGCATGATTCCTCCAATTTGGTGGTTCTTTCTCAGGATCGCTGTTTCTATGCAGGCCTTTTATGGTTTGTTATAAGTTTTTGAAATAATTGTTCTAGTTCTGTGAAATACGTCATTGGAATCTTGATAGGAATTGTGTTGAAACTATAGATAGCTTTGGGTAGTACAGACATTTTAATGATGTTAATTCTTCCTGTCCACGAGCATGGTATGTGTTTCCACTTATTTATATCTTCTATTTCTTTCTTCAGTGTCTTATAATTTTCTGAGTACACATGTCTGTTACATCTTTGTTAGATTGATTCCTAGGGTTTTTTTTTTTTTTTTTTGAAGCAATTGCAAATAGGATTGTTTTCTTAATTTTCCTTTCTGTTCATTATTGGTATGTGAAAATGCAGCTGATTTATGTGCAATGACTAGTACATACTCCTTTCCTTGGATTGATGCCTCGAAACAAGTGGGAAGATCAATAGAGAAACTAAAGGAGAAAGGCACCTAGTTTCCCCGGGTCTATTTCTTTGTCTTCCCATTTCGGCTGTTTTTTTATTTTATTTATTTTTATTTTTTTATTTTTTGCCTTAGTTGTTAAACTAGTCAGTGATATAGCCTTAAACTGTAACCATCAGCTCGGCTGAAGCACCACAGGGTGAGGCAGAGTAATTCCTACGGGCATGGCTGTTGCTTCTTCTCAGGCTGACACCGCTTGGAGAGGACTGCTCTGCCTGAGAAAGACGGCTTCTATAGTGTGGGGAGTGACTCAGCATAGGGATCCTGTTTGCTGTTCCTTCAGTTCCCTCCCAAGAGTCACCATCTGCAGACTCTCTAGCATTTCTAGTCCACTCTGCCATCCCCCTGCTGGAGTCCAGGGTAAGTGGCTACAAGTTTTGTATGTTGGCTCTTTAAAAGACTCTCTGCATCTTCAGCAGTCCTTCCTTGGCAGATAGAAACCCTGTCACTTTTCATACCTAGATGTTATCTGAGTTCCCCTTTCTGGCTCTGGGGCTGTAGGATAAGGAGTCCAACTTGGGGTTTAGACCCCATGCTTCTCAAAGGAAACACCCCAGCTGCTGAAATATACCTCCATAACTTCAGCCGTTGACCTTAGGAGTCTAGCTAGCCCCCTTGCACCTCCACAGCACTCCTGACCAGTTTTGTTGTAGTAAAGTGGTTTCTTCTGTCTGTCTTTGTTACAAAGCATCTCTCCAGCTAGTGTTCAGTTGGTTATTTAGGATACTTTCTCTCAAATATAGTTGTAATTCCAGATTGGTCATAGTAGGAGGTTAGTATAGCTTCTACTTACTCCTCTACCATCTTGTATCTCTCATGAACATACATTTTCATTTTTCTGGGGTAAATGCCCAGGGAGTGCATTTTTGGGTCATATGATCCAGTGTTTGGTTTTGTAAGAAACTGTCATTGTGGCTGTACCATTTTACATTCTTTCCAGCAGTGAATGAGAGGTCCAGTTTCTCCACATCCTCATTAGCATTTGGTGTTATCACTGTTCTTTATTTTAAGCATTCTGATAGATGTGAGGTAGTATCTTGTTTTAATTTCCACTTCATAATGTTAATGATGTTGAACAGCCTTTCATGTGCTTATTTGCCATCTGTATATATCTTCTATGAATGTCTTCTGTAGATGTTTTGCTTTTTTTAAATGTTGAGTTTTAAGATTTCTTTATGTGTTATAGATACTAGTCCTTTGTTAGATAATGTGGTTTGCAAATATATTCTCCCAGTGTTTAGCTTGTCTCTTCATCCTCTTAACAATGTTTCATAGAGCATAAGTTTTTAACTTAGGTGAAATTTAGCTTACCAGTTTTTCTTTTATGGATTGTATTTTTGATGTGAAATGTAAGTACTCTTTGCCTTCCCTTGATCATGAAGATCATGAAGATTTTCTCATATTTTTCCTCCTTTTTTGGTGTGTGTGTGTGTAAAAGTTTTACAGTTTTGTGGTTTATAATTTAAAAAATTATTTTGAGTTAATATTTTTTATAAGATGTAAGATTTAGGTTGAGTTCCTTTGTGTGTGTGTGTGTGTGTGTTGGATGTTGATTTACTCAGCACCTATTTGTTGAAAAGTATCTATTTGTTGAGCTTATTTATGTGGTCTTTCTCTGGGTTCTCTCTTCTGTTCTATTCCTTTGCTGGCACTGCACAGTCCTGGTTACTGTAGTTATATAACTACAGATATAACATCTTTCTATTGGGTAAATTGATTTCTACTACTTTATACTTATTTTTCACAATTATTTTAACTATTCTATTTTCTTTACCTTTCCATGTAAATTCTAGAATAATCTTGTCTATGTCTACAAAAGAGCTTGCTGTGATTTTTTATAGGAATTGTGTTAAATCTGTATAATGGTTTGGGGAAAATTGATATTTTTTATTATATGGAGTCTTATAATTTATGCACTGAGTATATTTATTTTGGTCTTTGAATTTTTTCTTTGGCATGTAATTTTCACCATCTAAGTCCGGTGCATATTTTGTTAGACTTACACCTAAATATTTAAGTGATTGCAAATGGTGTTGTATTTTAATTGTGTCCATGTGTCCATTGCTAGGATAAAGAAATATACTGGTTTTTGTATGTATTTGTATGTTCTGTGACTTTTCTGAACTCACATTCCAGAAGAAGTTTTTTGTTATATTTCTTGGGATTTTCTGTGTAGATAATCATATCATCTAAATATAGGTACAGTTTTATTTCCAATCTGTGTGCCTTTTATTTCCTTTTCTTGCCTTATTACACTGGCTAGAACTTCCAACACTATGTTGAATAGAAGTAATGAGAGTTGGGTATACAGGGTGCACATGATCAATTGGCAGAATTTTAGTAAAATAAACAACATACCACAAAAGTGTTGTATTTTGAAACAAATTCTTATATGTAAATACATAAACATAGTCATTATTTTAAAATTGTTCAAAAAAGTCTTCCTTTGTTGCAATAATAGACTCGATTTGACTTCAGAATCTTGACATGCTTTAATTAACTTTTCTTTATCCAAGGGCATCATAATGTTTTCAATCTTGGCTTTAACAGTCTTTTTATTGGAATGAGGTTATTTATTAACTTCTCTCTCACAAGAACTGCATACATAATAATCTAAAGGATTTGCATCTGGTGGATTAGGCTGCCAGATTTCCTTTGACCAGGATTCAGGAGCATTGACATTGAGACATTCTTGTACCTTTTTGGCATGATGTGCTGGGGCACCATCTTGTTGGAAGATAAAATGACATCCATTTGTGACTTGCTTCATCCATAGTACAACTACTTCTCTCAAAATGTCAAGGTAAGCTTCCTGGATCTTCACTGATGGCTCTTGGTATCTATGTACAATATCTGGACTTGTGCGATCCTTGTATATACCTTATGCATTTTCCTCGTTAGTGTGGTGACGTCAGGATCAGCATCATATACCTTCACATTGTAAACTAAGTAAAAGGATATTATTGAAGTCCACAATTTCCTTAGCATTTTGCTCTATACGCAGTCTGGAAATTGTGGTTGCTCGAACAGCATATTCCTTCAACATGACAGTTGCTCTCAGAATTTAATACTTTGTTATATCTGAAACAATGATGTTAAATCATAACCTTAGAAACATAGTTTTTCAAAATTAATAAGAAACAGGTGAAATAAGGAGATGTGAAGTTATTGCCAATTCATTTCATGCACCCTACATTTGCCTTGTTCTAATCTTAGAAAGAAAGCATTCAGTCTTTCTCCATTAAGTATAACGTTAGCTGTAGTTTTTAAACATTTTTTTACCTAAGGAGGGAGTCACTGATATGAGAGGGAAACATCAGTTGGTTGTCTTCTGTATGTGCCTCAACTCAGGATTAAACCTGAAGTCTAGAAATGTATCCTGATTGGGAGCTGAACCCGCAACCTTTTGGGATGCAGATTGACAAGCCAACCAACTGAGCTACCCCAACAGGGCTGCAGGTTGTTTTTTAAAAATTCTTTTATTATTATTATTTTTTAATTTAATTTTATTGTTGTTATATTACATCCAACTCCTTTTTACTCCTCTCTGTCCCCTTCCCCACCCACTCACTCTCCCCCAAAGTCAATCCCACTTGTCCATGTCCATGGTTCTTCCATACTAGTTTCTTAACTAAACTGCTCCCCTTCTTTGCCTCTTACTCCTCCCTTCCTTCTCCTCCCTGCCCACTGAAGGTCTATTCATTGTAAGGGCTGTAGGTTTTTATGGTAGATGTTCTTAATCAAGTTGAGGAAGTTCTCCTCTATTGTTTTTCTAAGAGTTCTTACCATGAGTGGATGTTGAAATTTATCGGATGCTTTTTTTGCAGTAATTGGTATGATTATGTGATTTTTCTTTTTTAGTGTATTAAAATGTAGATTACATGGATTTCTTTTAAAATACATGTATTGAACTAGTCTTGCTCTCCTGGATGAAACCCCACTTGGTCATGGTTTATAATTCTTTGTATATTGCTGAATTGTGTTTGCTAATATTTTAAGGATACTTACTTATATCTATATTCAAAGGGATGTTTGTAGCTTTCTTTTAAAATATTTTTTTGATTTTTATTTTTAAATATTTTATTTCATTATTTTTAGAAAGAGGGGAAGGGAGAGAGGCAGAGAGGGAGAGAGACATCAATGCATGGTTGTGTTTCACCTGCCTCCAGCCACAGACCTGACTAGAGACCTGGTTTGCAACCTGGTTATGTGCCCTGGCTGGGGAATTGAACCTGCGACCTTTGGGTTCGCAGGGCGGTGCCTTATCCACTGTGCTACTAGCCAGGTGATTGATTGATTTTAGAGAGGGTAGAATGGAGGGAGAAAGAGAGGGAGAGAAACATTGATGTGAGTGAGAAACGTCAGTTGGTTCCTTTTTACACGTACCCTAACCAGGGACCAGGCCTGAAACCCAGGCAGGTGCCTTGACCAAGCATAGAACTGATGACCTTTCATTTTGTGGGATGATACCCAAGCAACTGAGCCATTGTTGGTCAGGACTATAGTTATTATTATTACTTTTAATAATTTCTGATTTGCTATAGAAGTACTAGCTTCATAAAATGAAATAGGAAATTTTTTTCCTTTTCTATTTTCCGGAATAGATTGTTTAGAGCTAATGTTAATTCTTTAAATATTTTGTAGAATTCTTCATTGAAGCCTTCTGGGCCTGGAGATATTTTTTTCTGGGAGTTGTTTAATTATGAATTCAGTACTCTTTTTTTTTTTTTAAGATTTTATTTATTTATTTTCAGAGAGGAATGGAGGGAGACAGGAAGAGAGAGACGTATCAATGTATGGTTGCCTTTCACCTGCCTCCAGCTACAGACCTGGCTGGAGACCTGGCTTGCAACCTGGTTATGTGCCCTGGCTGGGAATCGAACCAGTGATGAATTCAATATTCTTAATAGTTATAGGGCCATTTAAATTTTCCATCTCATGGGGTAATTGGTGGCAGTTTGTGTTTTTCAGGAAGTTGGTCCATATTATCTAAGTTGTGAAATTACATACATACATTTGTTTATAGTATTCCCTTTTATCTTCATGATGTGTACAGAGTCTGTAATGATATCCTCTGTTTATTTCTGATATTGGTCATTAGTATTTTCTCTCTTTTGTACTTTGCCAGGCATGTGCAAGGTTGCCAATTTTTAAAAATCCAAAGAACCAGCTCTTTTTTAAATTAGTTTTTCTTTCTGTTGTCTTTTTTTTTAATTTTATTGATTTGTTTATTATTATTTTTTCTTTTGCTTGCTTTGGGTTTGTTTTGCTATTCTTTTTCTAGGTTGTTGAGGTAGGAGGTTAGGTTATTGTTTTGAGACTTTTCTTATTTAGTGTATGCATTAATGTTATATACATTTACCTTTTAGTCCTCCTTTGTGTACCTCAAATTTTATGTCGTATTTTTATTTTCATTTAGGATTACATAACATTTTCTTGCCCAGTTTCCAAGTGTTTAGAGATTTTCCTGTTAATGTTTCTATTTTTTATTCCTATTTTGATTCCATTGAAGTCAGAGGATACATTCTGTATAATTTCACTTCTTTAAGATTGTTGTGTATTTTTTCATTGGCCCAGGATACAGTCTTATTGGTGTGTATTTTGTGGGCACTTGAGAAGAATGTACATACCGCTGTTGTTATTGGAATGTTCTATAAACATCCATTACATTCTGTTGATTGATGGTTGAGTTCTATATCTGCTGCTTTTCTCCCTCATTCTTATACCAATTACTGAGAAAGGGATGTTAAAATTTCTAACCACAATTATGGCTTTGTCTATTTCCTCTTTCTGTTCTATCAGTTTTTTTCTTAACATATTTAACTGCTTTGTTGTTTTTATACATATTAGGATTGCTGTATCTTGGTGTATTGATCCTGTTGATTCAAGTTTTTTTCTTTTGTTTTCTTTCTGTTTAGACATCCTTTATTCTTTTAGGGTAGGTGTGCTGCTAACAAATTCTCTTTAGTTTTTCTTTATCTGCAAGTGTTTTGATTTCCCCTTTATTTCTGAAGAATATTTTCACTGGGTATAGGATATGGATTAATGGTTCTTTTCTTTGAGCACTTGAAAAATGTTCTGTCACTTCCTTTGGCTTCCATTATTTATAATGAAAATCTCCTGTCATTGGTTTTTCCCCTGTAATGTGCATTTTCTCTCTGTTTTCAAGGTTTTTTCTTTTGGTTTCTAAAGTTTGATTATGATGTGTTTTTCACTGGATTTCTTTAGGTTTGTTCTGCTTGGGGTTCATCTAACTTCTTGAGTGTGTAGAATTATATCTTTTGTCAAATTTGGAAAATTTTTAGCTATTACCTTTTTAAACCTACCATTTTTTTCTTTTCTTTTTTTTTTTTTTGACTATTATAGTCCTATAGGCCTAAGACTCAGTTCTTTTTTTTTTAAGTCTATTTTTCCCTGCTGTCCAGGTTGGGTAATTTCTGTTGTTTTATCTTCCAGTTCACCAATTCTTACATGTGTTCCCTTCATTCATTGAGTTTTTAAATATCAGTTATTGTGTTTTTCAGTTTTAAAATTTCCATTTGGTAACCCATGGACATGGACAACAGGGCAAGGATTGACTGTGGGAGCTGGGTGGGGAGTGGGGTTGGACAGCTGTGGAGAGCAATGGGAGAAAAACGAGGACAAATGTAATAGAACAACAATACAAGAAAGAAATTTTAAAAATAAAATAATGAAAAAAGGATGCTGAATTAATTAAAACTTTTCATATGTATCCTTATACAGGATTATACTTTGAACCTTGGGCTTCTTTTAATAGAAAGTTATCTTTTATCAGATGACTTGACCATGACTCATTAACGTGCAACTTTGGAGGAAATGTTACTGGAGTCAGTGAAACTAATATAGATCAAAATCTTGTTTTCTTAAATGAAGGTCTTTTATTAAATGACAAGCATTTCTAAAGGGGTCTACTATTTTAGACTTAGAAAAAAAAAGATTTTTAAGTAATGAAGATAAGCAGGGTAAATAGAATCAATTAACTCCCATTTTATTAAGTCAAAATAATGTAACACTTCTGTACTCCTATCTGTAGCATATGTAATTCCATTGTATTATGTTACCAAATACAATTGAGTTGCATACCTTTATAGTTCCATAATTTATTATCTCAGAGATAAAAACAACTAGAATACATTAATATAGATAAAGATAAAGGTAGTGTTTAATTATAAAATAAAACTGAATTTACCCTAAATAAGTAAATTTTCCATTTGGTTCTTTTTTATAACTTCCATTTTTTATGAGGTCTTTTAATTTTTCATTTGTTTTAAGCATATTTATAATTGCTTATTTGAAGCATGTGACATTGGAATAAAAACCTTTGTCATGTTATTCTAACGTTCTGTCACCTTGGTGTTGGCATCATTTGATGGCCTTTTTTCATTCACACTGAGATCTTTCTGTTTCTTCATATGCTGAGTGATTTTCTGTTGAAACCTGGACATGTTGGGTGTTATATTCTGAGAATCCAGATCTTAACTAAATTTCCTGATTTAGTGGCTTTTTCCTGACATCTCTCTGACAGAGAGGGAGTGCTCCTGACTTGTTACTACAGGTGAGACTAGAAATTCAGGTCCTGTTGACCTCTGAGGTGGGGTGGGGGTTTTCATTTCCCACTAGGCCTCCCCAGGATAAACTTTTTTTAAAGTATATTTTATTGATTGTGCTGTTATAGTTGTCTCAATTTCTTTTCCCTTTGCTTCCCTTTGCCCAGGAACCCCCTTCCTTCCCATAATCCTACCCACCCTTAGTTCATGTCCATGGGTGGTGCATATTAGTTCCCTGATTTTACTCTTTCCTATATTATTCTTATCTTGTACCCACCAATTATGTTGCCTAATCCCTGCACCATTCCTCCATTTCTCTCCCTTCCCCCTTCCAGCAGACAATCCTCCCAATGATCTCCATACCTATGATGCTAATCCTATTCTGGTTGTTTGTTTAGTTTGTTTTATTTTTTTAGATTCTGTTATTGATAGTTGTGAGTTTGTTATCACTTTAATGTTCATAGTTTTGAGCTTCTTTTTGTCAAGTAAGTCCTTTAACATTTCGTATAATAATGGCTTGATGATGATAAACTCCTTTAGCTTTACCTTGCCTGGGAAGCACTTTATCTGCCTTCCAATCTAAATGATAGCTTGGCTGGATAGAGTAATCTTGGTAGTAGGTCCTTGCTTTTCATCACTTTGAATATCTTGCCACTCCCTTCTTGCCTGCAAAATTTCTTTTGAGAAATCAACTGATTTCTTATCAGTTGAGAGTCTTATAGGAACTCCTTTGTATTTAACTCTCTTCTCTTGCTGCTTTTAAGTTTCTCTCTTTATCTTTAAACTTTGGGATTTTAATTATGTTGTATCTTGGTATGGTCCTCTTTGGGGGTAGCTTGTTTGTGATTCTCTGTGCTTCTTGGACTTATATGTCTATTTTCTTCACCAAACTTGAGAATTTTTCCTTCATTAATTTTTCAAATCAGCTTTCAACTTCTTGCTCTTCGTCTTCTTCTGGAATCCCTATGATTCATACGTTGGCATCTTTAAAGTTATCCCAGAGGTTCCTAAGCCTCTCTTCATTTTATTTCTTTTTTCCTTTCCTTCTTTCTTTCTGTCTTTTTTAATATTTATTATTTTTCAGAGAGAGGAAGGGAGAGAAGCAGAGAGGGAGAGAGACATCAATGTATGGTTACCTTTCACCTGCCTCCAGCTAAGGACCTGGCTGGAGACCTGGCTTGCAGGCTGGTTATGTTGCCCTGGCATGGAATCAAACCGGCAACCTTTGGGCTCACAGACCAGTGCCTTATCCACTGTGCGACTAGCCAGGGCTTCTCTTCATTTTTTTTTTTCAATTCCTGTTTCCTCATTCTCTACTGGTTGACCGTTTATTTCTTCTTCCTGTTCCAAATCATTGATCTGAATTGTGATTTCCTTCCCTTCATCATTGATTTTGTGTGTATTTCCTTTGCTTCACTTAGCCTATCTTTCACTTCTTCCCTTCTGCATTTGCTATATTTAAGCATGTCTGTCAAGCCTGTGAGCATCTTTATCACCAGCATTTTGAACTCTGCATCTGTTAGGTTGGCTATCTCCTCATCACTTAGTTCTCCCACTGGAACCTTGATCTGTCTCCTTTTTGGGGCCATACTTCTCTGTCTTCTCAACTTGACAGGCTCCTGTGTTTGCCTCTGTGTCTTAGGTAGAGCTGTCATACCTGTTACATTGTAAGGGGCAGAGTCTTAGGTATTCATCAGACCTGGGTGAGCCCTTTTATGATGTTGTGGTGCTGTATGTTGGTGGGGAGGGGTCTGAGAAGGAACAATGTTGCTTGCTCAGGACTCAGCCCTTTTCAAGGCACTTCTCCCACTTTTTGTATGGGACTGGCACCTCTTTAGCTATTGCCCTGGCTGTGGTTCCCAGGGTGAGTCTGTGGATGTTCTAGGGCAGTGGGACCCTCTAAACAAACAGACTCTGCTGAGGGACTGGCATTTCTTCCTCTGTCATAACCCCCACAGGTTTTCCCAGTCAGAAGCAATGAGGCTTTATTTTCCCCTGGCACTGGAACTGTGAGCCGTGCAGTTGGGTCTGATTCCAGAAGTGCTCCCCAGGGGTCCTGGCTGTTTTTCTGCTTTTTGCCAACTGACCACAGCCACCCATCTTGCTGCAGCCAGTGTGCTGCCAAACTGTGCTGTCAAACTCTGTTCTCTGTCCTGGCTCCACCCGTCCTGCTTGTCTGGATGAGTATTTCTTCTTTATATCTTTGTTTTTTTTTTTTTTTTGGACTTCCATGCAGCTTGATTTTCTGGAATTTCTGGTTGCCTCTAATTTTGAGGTAGATGTATTCCATTTTAGTTGTGGAGGGAGACACAGCATGTCTACCTACACCTCTGTCTTGACTGGAAGCCCCCTACTTATTTTTAATGTGTGACCGTGCTTTCCTCTGGTCAGCCACAGTTGCTGTCCCACCATAGCTGCCGCACTGCCAAACCTCGAGCAGTCAAACTCTTGTGCCAAATTGCACCCTTTTTGTCCTGGCTCTCCCCCTTCTACCTGTCTGGATGAGTGTTTCTTCTTTATATCTTTGTTGGACTTCCATACAGCTCGATATTCTGGAATTTCGGGTTGTGGCTAGTTTTTGAGGTAGATGTATCCTTTCTTGGTTGTGGAGGGAGGTGCCTCCATCCTGTATTTGCCACAGGATGAACTTCTGTGTGGGAGGGGCAAGAGTGCCTCATTACTGCTCCCCACTTGTCTATCAGACATTAGGGTGGGGATGGGCATGGCCTCATTGTGGATGGGTCGTTGTGAAAGTTCTGACTCACTGTTAGTCCTCTGATGCTATTTCATCTCAACCAAAAATCACAAGAGAAATTGAAATAGAGAAGTTTATTATTCACAGGCCTTGGAGGAGATACCTGGCATTCCTCAAGGGGCTACGTGGGGAGGTCAGGGTAGGGAGCAGGCAGAGAGAGTAGCAGGACCTGGGGACATGCCTTTATTAGAGTCTGTGGTTTGCTTTGGGGTTCTCAGGCTAAGGCTTGAGTGATTAGATCAACCCAACAGTTCAGAGTTCTGGCAAGTCCCATGGTGGTCTTATCTAAGGGAAGCCCAAAGGAAGTCCATGGGAGGGGAAACTGTTAATCACAAGGGCTGCTGGGGAAATCATATAGGAACTTGTATCTGCTGGTGACTCTGGGCTGCTATCTAGGGTGTGTACATGCAATAAAGGGGGCAAGTGTCAGTTTAAGGTCACTGTAGGTCAGTCAGCCAAACAAAATGGATGTCCAGGCAGCAATGCAATGAAGCAACTTAGCTAAATTCTTGACACCACTGTGGAAGGAGAGGGGTCTTGCTTTTACTTTTTGTGAAGGTGAAAGTCAGAGCTTCCTGGGTGGTTTCCCCTTACACTGGGATTTGGGAGTCAAGCTCATTATTGCCCTGCTCCCTACTCTGCCTTCTCTAACATCACCCTGAACATGGGGGGTCTCCTTATTAAAGTCAGGGAAGGAATCTAGGCTTCAGCTTCACATTTGCTAGTGTGGGTGGGTCTGTAGTTATCTTTGTGATTTCTCACTGGAGTAGAGTGTTTTTTGTCTAAAAGTTTTCTGTCTTACTAGGTTGCCCCTTTCTAGGTATTGTGGCTAGGAAAGGAAAACTTATGTTCCTTTTTTCCCCCCTGCACTTGTTGGTGTTTACTGTAGTGCCAGCTTCTTCAGCTCTGTGCCTGAGGTATATGAAAACCCGTGGATCTCACCATCGTGTCTTTCCTCAGGTTTTAAGGAAAGTCCCTACCAGTCTGACACCTTCTCTCTACCTTTCAGGTCTTCTTATGTTTGTTTTATGTAGATTGTGTAAGATTTTTAGTTTACTTATCAGGAAATATATTAAAACTGTCATTTATTTCCTCATGTCCTTCCCACCCTCCCCCTCTGTAAGAATGCCTCTCACTTCTATTTATGTCTTTCCACTTCGGTATTTGTGTTAACTTCTTTAGGGTTGCTATAACAAAGCATCACAAACTGAGTGGCTTAAAACAAGAGAAATTTATTGCCTTACAGTGTTAGAAGCTAGGGTGTCAGCAGAGTTGATTCCTTCTGAGGGCTTTGAGCAGGGACTCTTCCCAGCCTCTCTCCTTGCTTCTGGTGGCCCGAGGCATCCCTCAGCTAGTACATGCCTCACTCCAGCCTTCCATAGCACCTGGCATTCGCCCCGGGTATGTCTTTACATGCCATCTTATAAGAACACCAGTCATACTGGATTTGGGACCCATGCTGATCCAGTATGACCTCACCTTAACGGATTATGCCTTCAACAGCTGAATTTCTAAATGAGGTTCCATTCTGAAGTACTGGGTGGAGATTAGGATTTCAACACTCATTGGTGGAGTTGGTGCAGGAGTGGCATCTTCCACACACAGTAGCATTCTTTTAAAAACCAGAAGTAAGCAAATTGGTATTAAAAACTCAGTCCTTCCTGCCAGGCATTACTTACTATAAGGAAGTAGCAAAGGGGGCTGAGCCAGTCAGGAAAGGTCCTCACGAGGAGGTGACATTTACATTGAGAATGGGAGGACCCAGTTTTAGAAAAACTGAGGATATTCCTAGCATTGGAAGAACTGAAAGAGGGCCAGTGTAATTGTTGGGTGGTGACTACAGGGGAGACAGAGTCTGGGGCCAACTCATGCAGGGACTTACTGGCCATGGTAAGGAGATTGCACTTCACTGTAGGGGCCATGGGGAGCCTATAAAGAATTTTAGGCAGGGGAGAGATACTTGGATTTATACTTCTAGAAGATCACTCCTGCTGCCATATGCCACATGGATTGAATGGGCCAGACTGGTAATAGTAAGACCAATTACTTGGGAAGCTTTTCTGTTATTCCAAGAAAGAGACAGAGACTCAAGTGGGGATAAAGATGGGGAGAAATGGGAAATTCAAGATACATTTTAGAGAAAGAGCTACTAAGGTTTGCTGATAGATTATCTAAAGAATAAGGAGAGGCAAGTCCTTTGTTCATCACTTGAGTAACTCAGTAGATGGTTGTATAATTACTGAGATTGGGAAATCTGGGTTGAGGGTTGAGATCATATTTAAACCGCCCAGTTTAGTTTGGTATGTTAAATGCCTGGTGATCATTAGGTAGAGAAGCAAGTATCCAACTTAATGTATGAATTCTGAACCTAGGGCTGGAAATGTATTTTAGATAGTGGTCAGCAGTCAGGATACAGATGGCAATGAAAATTGTGGGTGGGGAGGAGATGGAAATGCTCTTCTAGGGGGACGGTGTAGGGAGAGAAGAGGGTAGGTGTAGTAATGGACTGGAGGAACACTCAGGTTTCAAAGCCTAGAAAAGGAGCAGGTCAGTAAGAGAGCTAGAGAGTGTGGTATCATAGAGCCAAAGAAGTATGACAAAGTCCTTCAACCATGTCTAGTGCTTCTGAGTTGAGAGAGATCATCTTTCATTGACATCAAAGATAATGTCAATGATTTATATGAAGATAAGGGCAGAAACTTGTTCAGTGGATTTGACCTCATACTGTTTCAACTGAGGGCTGGGTGCAAAGTTTTATTTAAAATGGATTGCAGTGAGAACAACAGGAGGTGAGGAGTTGGGTTCGGCATGTGTGGACAGCTCTGACTTCATGATTCTGGAAGGTAAGCACACTGACCTTGGTGGGAGGCAATGTCCTCCAAGGCTGTAGTCTAGACGGACACACTAGAAAAGACAATCCAGAACAAAAGCCACTAGGACCTCTGCTCATAAGATGTATAGAAACTCAGAGACTCAAGGAAAATTATCTCCTACTAAGAGCCAATCTTAGCGTCTACACCACGTTCTGGCAGATATTCCTATGAGTGTGTATCTCTGTCAGGTACTCTGGTTAATATGACTGAAAGGGGCTGGACTAAATCAGTTTTGTTAGTCCAGGCTCTCAACAGGACTGCAAAGCAGCGGGACCAGGCTAAGCTGCAATATTGACCTCAGCCATGGCCCCTAAGTTTTGATCCCAGCCTGTTGAACAAATCCAAGAACCCATCCATGGGCCTAGAAAAGCAGGTGCCTTTCTCTTTTGGTTTCTCTATTGATCTCTGCCCCCTTGGTTTGAGGCATCAATGTAGGGACAGGAGAATATGCTAGCTATTTATTGCACAGACTGCCATGAGGCACGAGGAGGAATTCTGTTTTCCCTAACAACCCTGGCCAGTGAGCTGACCGTAACCCAAATGCCCTGCAGGGCAAGTTGGGGTTACTGCTTATTTAAAGTTGGGGACAGATTTTATACCACCTTTTATAATTAGATAACTCTGAGGTAAAACTGCCCTTGGCATAATGAGTCAATTAACCCTCCAGGAAGTTTCCCAGGGTAACCAAGGGCAGTGTTGGAGAGATGGCCACCATTCTTCTGATAATTGGCCACCTGACAGCTTGCTTATGGTGTTTATGAAGCACCGGCAGGTCTAAGATACAAATAACAGTGTTTTGAAGTAAGTTCATACTTGCTTCCCCCTCAAAAAAAGGAAAAAAAAATATAGGCCTAGGGTTGCACATGTTGTCTCTGGAAAGGTATTTCTTTACAGTTTACATATGGGCCCTACATGGTTCTAGGGGGCAGAGGTTATCAGGGCCCTCTGGTGTGATCTTTGGTTAGCCAGTAGGCATTAGGGTTTTCTTTTTTTCTTTTCTTTTTTTTTTTTTTTAAATTTTATTGTTGTTGTATTACATCCATCCCCTTTTTGCTCCCCTCTGTCCCCCTCCCCACCCACCCAAAGTCAATCCCACCTGTTGTCCATGTCCATGGTTCCTTTATACTAGGTTCTTGTCTAAACTGCTCCCCTTCCTTGCCTCTTCCTCCCCCATCCCTCCAACCCCCTTCCCCCTCACCACTGAAGGCCTATTCACTGTATTCATATATTTGGTTCTGTTTTGCTTGTTGTTAGTTTTGTTCATTATTGTCCTGTAATGGGTGAGATCGTATGATAATTGTCCTTCACTGACTGGCTTATTTCACTAAGCATAATACTCTCCAGTTCCATCCATGTTGTTGCAAAGGGTATAAGTTCCTTCTTTCTTTCTGCTCTATAGAATTCCATTGTGTAAATGTACCAAAGTGGCATTAGGGTTTTCACTTGGGTTCATATCATCACATTTAGAACTTGGTTTTGGAGGGATTGCCTGAGGGATTGCCCTTCTGTCTTCTGTGGGACAAATGTCACTTAGCTGCCAGCTGAATGACATTTGTCCCACAGAATGCCTGTACAATGGCATTCTGTTGAAATGAGATAGAGAAGACACTTAGAAGTATTAACACAGATGTTTTGCAGGGGAGGTACAGTAGCTGGGGCATGAGTTAATGATTAACTTGTTGGTAATGGTGATCCCACTGTAGTCAGAGTCATCTGTCAGACATTGGCAGGGTCAGGAGTCAGTTAAATTTCTGGTGATTACAGCAGTTTGAGGGAACCTTTCTGGTGCTTTGCTTCATAAGGACTGCTCTAGGAGTAGCTCTGAAAGACAAAAGTTGTGAATGAGTGATCTTCCCTACCCCTATCTCCTGGGTATAAGTTGTTCTCTTCCTAGATGCTGAGGTTATTTCTCTCCCTCTACTTCCAGAAAAACCTGTGTGTCCCATTCCAGTAGCAATAATTTCACCTTTATTTTGAAATCAATTTCTGTTCTCTGAAGGGAATTTTTATAAAACTTAACAGAGACCCCATTATGTACCCCTCTTTAGCCCACAGTGGACTTGAGTGGTTATTATCTTGGTAATCAAGGACCCTGTCATTCCAATAGGAGAATCCAGGGAGATGAGGACTCCAAGATCTCAAGGGGCACTTCCAGGTAGAAGCTGCCTCCCTTCCCTAAAGGTACCAGTTGGCAAAATCATCGGCCATAGAGACTGGCACCTCAAAGGGGCCTTTAAGGTGTTGGGGTCTAAAGGTAGAGAACATGCTGCAGCTTGCTGGACATTTCTCCATGTAGGTGATTGGTTTTGGCACAGCCCAGGGTACTGCTTTGTGGTGTAGCCAGTATAAAGGACCAAGTAGAATGTCCAGCGGGGTACTATATCAACCAGGGTTCAAATGGAGTAGCAGAACCAGTAGGGACAAAATGAAACATAACACACATATTAAGTTGCTGACTTATTCCATCACAGGGGTTGGCTAAGCAACCCTGAAGTCCACAGGCAGGCAGGCAGGCAGGCAGGCAGGCAGGCAGGCAGGAAAGGCTGAGGGGGAGCAGCTGGACCTCATAGACACCAGCTGAAGCCTGTGGTCCCAGGCAGCGGTCAGGAGCAGGGGACCAGGGGAACGGGGAGCAACTGTAGCCCCCTCTGTGGTTTGGAGTCTCTGGGCTCAGGGGCCTAAGTCCCCAAAGGACTTCTCACTGATGAAGTCAGGCCCACCAGGAAAACCTCCCTTTTGAGTACTTCAAGGTCAGTTTATTATGGTCTTAAATTACATCAGCAAAGTGCATGCTGCAATCAGCCTCCAATACAGAATCCAACAGCATGCTAGGCTGCCTGCCATTTTGGTGATGGGATGCTGGGGAGCCAGTTAGCTGTCTTTTCCTTCATGGCTAAAGAGATGGGGCATCGTAAATCTGCCCGCACAATCCAAAAAACTTTACTTGGCTAGTAGACCTCTGGAATCTGTTGGTGGTGGTGGGATAACAGCACAGTCAGGGACCACTGAGAGGGAGGTTTCTGACTTGCTAATGAACAGGATGTCTTTTATATATGAGGTCTCTCCTGAAAGTATCAACTGTGCAAACTTTTAATTATATTGACATTGGCTTGATACTTTCAGGACAGACCTCGTAGAACATGTCATCTATACATTCAGATGTAGAAACAACAATACTTTGAAATGGCATGAAGGACCCCACCCATTAGGTCTTCTTAGTTTTCATTCTCCACTGTGAATGCTGTCTGAATCCCATTAGCTGACCCTCTTCTCACACTGGGTCAGGTAGCGTGGTGACTTCGGTGGTGCTTTTACCCACAGAATCACAACAGCTTGAATCCTTTCTCTCCCTGAAGTTCTCCAACCTTGAGTATATAAGACCTTCAGCCTTTCTTGGGGACAGGGAGACCTTGGCTGTCTACTCCTAATCATTTTCCTTAAAGCTTTCTTAGAGGGTGAGGGGAGGTAACAAGGGGTGCGTGTGGTGGTGGTGGGGCAACTGTACCAGTTAGCAAGGCACACTCACTCTCAGTTTCAAGTGGCCTCGTGGCTAACTCATGGCTCAACTTAGTTAACTTTTCTGTTACACAGAGCTGTATTAGAACCTCATTGCTAATGTTATTTGTTTGAGCTCTGGAACTTCTTTTTTTTTTTACAGAATATTATACTAGCATTTATTTATTTATTTTCCAGCCTTACTCTTTACTTACAGCACAGTCCCAAGTCTAAATCAAATACAAAAGAAATGACTCCTATTTCCTGGGTGGGCATTAGACACCCTTCCTATTCACTGCAATTCTGTCTTTCTTTTTTTAATTTAATTTTATTGTTGATGTATTACATCCATCCCCTTTTTCCTCCCCTCTGTCCCCTTCCCTACCAACACACTCCACCCAGAGTCAATCCCACTTGTTGTCCATGGTTCTTCCATGCTAGTTCCTTGACTAAACGGCTCCCCTTCGTTGCCTCCTCATTTGCTCTCCGCTCTGCCCACTGAAGGTCTGTCTGTTCATTGTACTCATGTATCTGGTTCTGTTTTGCTTATTTGTTTGTTTTGTTCATTATTGTCCTGTAATGGGTGAGATCATACAGTATTTGTCTTTCACTGACTGGCTTATTTCACTAAGCATATAATACTCTCCAGTTTCATCCATGTTGTTGCAAAGGGTAGGAGTTCCTTTTTTCTTTCTGCTGTGTAGTATTCTATTGTGTAAATGTATCAAAGTTTTTTGATCCCGTCATCCACTGACGGGCACTAAGGCTGTTTCCAGAACTTGGCTATTGTAAATAGCGCTGCTCTGAACATAAGGGTACATAGGTTCTTATGAATTGGTGTTTCAGGATATCAAACTCTTGTCTGAGGTATCATTGGCAAATATGTTTTCCCATACAGTTGGTTCCCTTTGAATTTTGCTGGTGTTTTCTTTTGCTGAACAGAAACTTTTCAATTTGATATAATCCCATTTGTTTATTTGTTCTTTGATTTCCTTTGCCCTTGGTGAAATATCAGTAAACATATTTCTGCATAGGATATCTAAAATCTTACTGCCTATATTTTTCTCCAGGACCTTGATGGTGGTACTGCTTATGTTTAAATCCTTTATCCATCTTGAGTTGATTCTGGTGTATGGTGTAAGTTAGTGGTCTAGTTTTATCTTTTTGCATGTTGCTGTCCAATTCTCCCAGCATCATTTGTTGAAGAGACTTTTTACTCTATTGTATGTTCCTTCTCCCTTTGTCAAATATTAATTGACCATAGAGTCTGGGTTTATTTCTGGACTCTCTATTGTGTTTCATTGATCTATATGTCTATTCTTATGCCAGTACCAGATAGTTTTGATGACAGTAGCCTTGTAGTATAGTTTGATGTCCAGTATTATGATTCCTCCTACTTTGTTCTTCTTTCTCAAGATTGCTGTAGCTATCTGTGGGCATTTTTGGCTTCATATAAATTTTTGAAGTATTTTTTTTCTGTCCCTGTGAAGTCTGTCATTGGTATTTTAATTGGGATTGCATTGAATCTATAGATTGCTTTAGGTAGTATGGGCATTTTAATGATATTAATTCTTCCCATCTATGAACATGGTATGTGCTTCCATTTATTTGTATCTTCTTTAATTTCTTTCTTCAATGTTCTGTAGTTTTCTGAGTACAGGTCTTTTATCTCCTTGGTTAAGTTTATTCCTAAGTACTTTATTTTTCTTGTTGCTATGGTAAATGGAATTTGTTTTCTAGTTTCTATCTCTGATGTTTTATTATTGGTATACAAAAATGCTTTTGATTTCTGGATATTGACTTTGTATCCAGTTATTTTGCTAAATTTGCTTATTAGGTTGAGTAAGTTTTTGGTGGAGCTTATTGGGTTTTGTATGTACACTATTATGTCATCTGCAAATAATGGCAGTTTTACTTCCTCCTTTCCAATTTGGATACCTTTGATTCCTTTTTCTTACCTGATAGCTATGGCTAGAACTTCCACAACGATGTTGAACAGAAGTGGAGAAAGTGGACAGCCTTGTGGGAATCCTTTACTCAATAGCTGCAGCCGTAGGCGCCTGCCATCTGGGGCCGTGGAGCTTGCTACCTCATTGAGGAGAGTGAACAACAACAGCACAAGCACCATTGGGCAGCTTGTTTCAATCCTACCTTTTGCTGCACAACCTCTAAAGGTTAATTAGCTCTTACTCCCCCACAGGACCAGGGAATCTTTTTTTTTTTTTAATTTTTTAAAAAAAGATTTTATTATTTTTAGAGAGAGGGGAAGGAAGAGAGGTAGAGAGGGAGAGAAACATCAATGTATGGTTGCCTTTCACCTGCCTCCAGCTACAGAGCTGGCTGGAGACCTGGCTTGCAACCTGATTATGTGCCCTGGCTGGGAATCAAACCAGCAACCTTTGGGTTCGCAGGCCGGCACCTTATCCACTATGCCACCAGCCAGGGCTAGGACCAGGGAATCTTAATCCCTCTAAGCCCCTGGGAACTTTGTCTTTTCTGTTCCAGAATACCATGTCCATCCCATCCTTGTCAACAAGAACTGTGGAGTCTGAGATATTTTTTCTATTTGTCAGCTGACAAACCTGCTTGTCGGTTAGTGTCCTGGATACTGAAGAATACATGGGACTCTTGGGTCAGAGATAGAGGACTGTGTTATACTATAATCCAGGCAACAGCATAAGCTTCATTTTTTAAATGTTTATTATTTTTAATTCTTAATAATATTTTATTTATTATTTTTAGAGAAAGGGAGCAGATAGAGGCAGAGAGGAAGTGAGACATCAACGTATAGTTGCCTTTCACCTGTCTCCAACTACAGACCTGGCTGGAGACCTGGCTTGCAACGTAGTTATGTTGCCCTGGCTGCAAAATGAACCAGCGAACTTTGGGTTCACAGGTTGGCACCTTACCCCCTGTGCCACCAGCCAGGGCTCATGAGCTTATTTTTATGTTAATTCCCCTTGCTCTGTAAAGTCCACAGGGGCAGTGCAGAGTGACCCAGATGGATGCTGCCCATGCAGTTGGTTTGTGTCACAGCCAGAAACCTCCTAATTTAAATAATCCTAATCTTGATGTTGGCAGAAGACATTAAGACTCCTGGCTTAGAGACAAAGGACTGTATTACAGCCCGGTGAACAGCATAAGCTTCATGTTTTTGTCATTTTTTTCTTGCCCTGTAAGCCTACAGCTACAGAACTCTGAATTTAGATAATCCAAGAAAACTAGCCCAATTTTAGCCCAGAGAAACAATTTTTATTATACTGGACAGTAAACAAATCTGCCCTCTACTCTGGAGGGAGATAATGTCTCAGTCTTCCTATGTTACTTGCTATATGCACATCCTTGGAAAGATAGCTTACAACTAAAGCAGCTGGTTCCTCTGCTTATGAGACATGTGGAAGTGCGAGAGACCCATGAAATTGTCTCCCAATATGCTGGACAAGGATTAACATTCTCACTGATGATTGTGAATCAAGAAAAATAAAATTTATATTTAATGTTCCTTGTTTAAGAAGAAAAGTGTGTGAAATAGTCTTCCCAAATGATTGTCTCTAAGCATTTGGAATACTCACCTGTCTAAAACAGTTCTCTGAAATCTTACCTCCCTTGAGCAGAGAAAACTTTTGTGTATTTGCCCCAAATTGAAGGTGACAAAGGCCGGTCTGTGGAATTGTAGGTGTTGATCTGTCAGTGGGTGGTATACTCAAGATAAACAGCAATCAGTGGTTTATTATAATTGTTTATGACCCTTCTTCAGAAAGTGCCAGTGCTAATGTCATTATCAATGGCTACAGCATAGGGAAGCATTTGTGAGTTGTCAAATTTACCTAATGTTTGTTTTGCATCTGTGCTATCAAAACACCTCAAGTGGGAGGCTTTATTTTTAAAATTATAATTTATTGATTATGCTATTATTGTTCCAATTTTTCTCCCTTTGTCCTCCACCCAGCACCCTCACTCCCTCAGGCAATCCTCCCACCTTTGTACATGTCCTTTGGGTCATGCCTGTAAGTTCTTTGGCTGCTGCATTTACTATACTGTACTTTATATCCCCATGGCTATTCTGTAACTACCTATTTTTTTTCTTAATCCCCACACCCCTCCTCCCATCTGGCAACCATCAAAACACTCTCTATATCCATGGTTCTGTCTCTGTTGTTTGCTTAATTTTTTTTTTTTTCTAGTTATAAACTTTATTTTACCATCTGCAGATTTAGGGTCAATTATTTGTGACATAATTCTTGCTTGAAGATAATGAAATTTAATAAAACTGACAAAAGTCTGAAGACAGAGAGTGACTGGTACTATACTACCCACCAACTGATCCCATGGGTCTGACAGTTTACACCACAGCCCTCTGAGCCTACCAATGGGGTTCAAGATGCATGTAAGAGAGGAAATTGCTTAGTCTCCCATAAAGAGCCTGTAGGCCCTGTGCAGCTCATGTGAAATTGTCACACAGGAGGTGAGAAGAAATCAATTTCATTTCAGCTCTTTATTTTCAAACTTCTTCCAATCAGCACTGCTCTTCTTACATTGCTGCATTTCTCCTGATGTTCATGATCAACCTTCTGCCATATTCTCTGTAGTCCACGGGCTTCACATCCATCACAGTAGTCTTAATTCGAGACTCATCATTGTAGGTCTCCAGTTTGACCCTCATCTTGAATATGAAAGATAGAAAGTTGGCATTCTGGAAAATCTCCTCAAATGCCTGCTCATTCTTCTCCTTTAACTCTCCGAGATATGCAGTGCTCTGTCCCAGGATGGCCTCTGTAGACTCCTGGAAGCAAGTAACCCACCGATTTTCTTGATAATTGGCAATATTTACTGACAGGATCATGTGGTATTTGAAATTGGGAAATTCACGGTCATACTTCTCACAGCGGTACAATCCATTCTGCTGATCAATCACCTTCTTATTGCAGTCCTGAGTTGGGCAGGCTTGATACATAGAGTTCTCTTTGCGAAGATACACCACTGTCACCACAGAGCTGAAATAGCGTGTCTTGTCACCTTGGCCCAAGTTCTGATTTAACCTCAAACAAAGTTTTCCAGTTGGTGGTGCTTCCTGCTGTTACTCCACTCTTTAGATCTGAGATGGAAATACCATATAAGGCTTGTCCTTCTGAGTCAAACCATCCACGAAGCTTATAGGCCTCTGGGATGTCAGGATTCACAATGATTGTGCTTGAAGACAGCACAGACAGGCTCCGTCCACCAAAATCAGAAACTCTGGCTCCTTTGATGCCCATCACAGGTTGTCTAGAACCATCAAATTTGTCAGCATCTTCTCCCCACAGAGTAGCAGATACCACTTTCCCTGACATGTCCATCAAATAGATATTTCTCTTAGAAACTTCTCTGTTGTTAGATTTCATTGTGATTTTAGTGGCATCTTCATAGTTCTTGCAGATCCCAATTATGTCAACAAGCAAGTCCTTAGGTTTGTTCTCTAGGTCATCTATCTTTGTGAAATCAAACTGAACTGTAGGTAAATTATGACCATCTTCACAGGGCATGACAGAAGTCTCATTATTGAAGGCCATCTCATAATCGTTTTTAACTGCTGTGAATTGTTTGTTAACAATCTTCAGAGTGCCTTTAGAGAAATAATAGACCTTGTTCACATCAATGAGGGGAAAGAACTTGTTCGCTTGCTCATTGAATGCAGTAGCTCTGATTTCACCGCTTTCATCAACTAGTTCTATGGAGAAGTTTCCCTTCCCCTCGGGAATTGCTCCAGGTACGGATCTGACTTTTGTTGGTAACACGAGCACAAATAGTCCACTTCGACTGGTAAGGGTTGAGGCTAGCAATGGGCACCACTTTGGCCTGTGATCCCACAGAACTGTTCATGAGGCTGGTACCTCCACCTTTCCCAAATGCCTTTGAGGCACCGTAAGCCTTAGGCACAGTGGAACCCATTCCTGAGCTCCCATTCTGTTGCTGGGGCTTGCTCTTTGGTTGGCTGGCTGCTGAGGCTGGAGAAGGAACTACTTGCTGCTGCCCATGTGCTTCATTATAGGGCACTGGATTGCCAATCTTTACACCAACTGCTTCTGCTGATTTCAAAACTTCTAACTCCATCACAATGACTACTTTCCTTCCATCTTTCAGCATGTTAACAATAAATCAGTTAATCTTGCAAATATAGTTGCACGACAATTGTTCCTCTTCAACAAGAGAGTTCAACTCTGTTGCCAACATGAAAGAGGATAGAGTGTTCACCTCATCACTCATAAGCAGTCGATAACGAGGTGGACTATTCCCTGTAGTAATGGGACAAACGTTAATGACTTGGAGGATGGGTTGTATGTTTGTATCTCTATCCTGCATTATGGCTGCAATGGCCCCTTCACTCAGGCGGCCCACCATGGCTCCACTGATTCAATTCCCGCGTTTCTGATACTAGGAGGCACGGGCTTCTCGGCTGAGGTCCGGCGCGCACTCGCTTAATTTGTTTTATAGATTCAATTATTGATAGATGTGTCTTTATTGCCATCTTATTATTGTTCATAGTTTGGATTTTTAAAAAATAAGTCCCTTTAACATTTCATATAATAATGGTTTGGTAATGATGTTTTCATCATTCAGTTTTTTTTCTTGTCTGGGAAGCTCTTTATCTGATCTTCGATCCTAAAGGATAGCCTTGTTGGGTAGGGCAATCTGGGCTGTAGGTCTGTACTTTTCATGACTTTGAATATTTCTTGCCAATCCTTCTGGCCTGCAGTTTCTTTTGAGAAATCAGCTGAAAGGGAAGGCTTTATTTTTTAACTTATCTAAAAAATGGTTGCGCTTAAAGACTTTAAAATTATTCATAAGTTAATATACTGAAAATGTCTTTCTCAAAAAGTTTATATTAGTAGAGATGAATAATTGGAATTTTATAATATTATAATGCTTTGGTTTGAATTATACAACTAAGCATTTGCAGGGGAAAGAAGGCCAAGAGGTTTTCAAATGTTTATTTTATCCTCACATGGTCCTAGGCTATACATGTATACTTAGTTTCATATTTTACATACTAACTGACCAGCTTTTGGTATTTTATGGTTACTGAGATAGATTTTAAAAATATTTTTCAGTTTCCATCTAAGTGTTTAAAATAAATTATGCCTTCGAAGTAGGCCAGAATAGATTAAAATGGAGTAAACATTGCACTTATAGTCTTAAATGTGACTAGGTTATAATTTGTCCCTCTTAAGAACTTCAGTTAAATTGAAATTTTATATTAAAAAGTTATTTATTTGACAAGGTTAAGTTCTCTTCCAAAAGGGGGCAGAGATCATTTACTTACTTAGCAGTCTGCTAGGTGCTCAGTATTTTTAAAAGGGTAATAGCCCTGGCTGGTAGCACAGTGGATAAGGTGCCGGCCTGTGAACCCAAAAGTCTCAGGTTCGATTCCCAGCCAGGGCAACATAAGTAGGTTGCAAGCCAGGTCTCCAGTCAGGTCTGTGGCTGGAGGCAGGTGAAAAGCAACCATACATTGATGTCTCTCTCCCTCTCTGCCTCTCTCTCTTCCCCTCTTTCTAAAAAAATAATAAAACGAAATCTTTAAAAAAAATAAAGAGTAATAAATGGAATGTAGTATTTTTCTCCCCTTTTCCTCTGGCCTTCAACAACTTTTTGTTATTTTTATTCCTGATAAAATGACATATTTGGGTGTTATTTTATAGTTCATAGGATAATTCACTCAAAATCATTCAGGTGCAATTTCAGAATTATTTGCATTAACGTGATTTCATCTCAAAATTCCTATTTTTCCTACTTTTTATACCTACCTAATCATTTATACCTGTTTAGTTTCCTCACATAAAAGAACAATAAACTATGTTTTTTAGCTTCTTTTTATTAAATTGTTTCAAAAGAAAGGTGAATGGAATCTGCCCTGTAATTAGTTTCTAAACCTAGAGGAAATTAAGCATTTAGTGTGAGTAATGTGTGTATGTGTGTGTATATATATATAGTATGTAAAATAAATATATATATGTATATATATATATGTTTTGTACATGGTTAGAACATTACTTTTTGTAAAGTTGTACTTTTTTCATATGGGTAAGACAAGATTTAAAGCAAACTTGATATCCTTAAATTTAGGGATTAGATATATGATTTAAAATATTTTAAAGTGATTCACTCTAGGACTCTTAAAATTCGAGTCATATACACCACTTCTCAGAAACCTGCCTCTTGCAGGAAGGAAGGTCAGCCAATGTGCTCTTCTGCTGGGGCTGGGTGGGCGGTATAAACTTTTCTCCTTGCTAACTGCTCAACTATTGAGTGCTTTTCTACACTTAAAGCTGCTAATATTTGACTTGATTTGGATATCATTCTCTTACAAAAAGGTCAAGAGCATACTTTCTTTAAAAGTACTGGAAGGCACATGTACTTATTTTTGGTAATACAGTCACTCCTCATTATTTGCAAATTCTGTGTTTATGAATTTGCCTACTCACTGAAATTTATTTGTAATCCAAAAAGCAATACTTAGGGCACTTTCTCAGTCATCCATGGACATGTGCAGAGGGTTGGAAAATATGAATAAATTAAGTTCACATTCCAGCTGAGGTTAAATAAGGTGACTGGCTGCCTTCTTCTGTCTCTCACTGTAAACAAGTGTCCAGATTGTGCTTTGTTTAGTGCCATGCTTTTCATATTTTTGTGCTTTTTTTTAAAAAAAGATTTTATTCATTATTTTCAGAGAGATGGGCAGGGAGGGAGGAAGAAATGGGGAGGAAGAAAGGGAGAGAAATATCAATGTATGGTTACCTTTCACCTCCCTCCAGCTATGGACCTGGTTGGAGACCTGGCTTGCAACCTGGTTATGTGTCTTGACTGGGAATCGGACCCGTGACCTTTCGGTTTGCAGACTAGCTCCTTATCCACTGTGCTACCAGCCAGGGCTGTTTTTGTGCATTTTGTTGGTGATTTGGCTGTTTTAAAATGGCCTCTATGCATTGTGCTCTGTGGTGTTCTAAGTGCAAGAAGGCTGTGTGTGCCTTACAAAGATGTGCATTAAATAAACTTTGTTAAAAGGCTTGCCTTATAAAGCTGTTGGCTGTGAGTTCAATGTTAATGAACCAGCAATACATGTTAAGTAATGTACCTTACTTAAGCACACATAAAGCAAGGTTAGTTGACAATGTTGTGAGAATCTAGGTCTGTACTTCCCCAGGAGTAGTAGTCAGTGTTCATTAATTCAGTGTTGGATACCACTTTATATAAACTATATCCACTGAGAATAACCAAAATTGGTGGGACTTTCTTTTTTAGCAGCTGGTAGAGGTCAATCAGCAATCAGCAGTCAGGTATTTTGTGAGTATGCATGTTTTGTATTGCACTCTGAGCTTTTACATACTGGGCATGCTTTTTACCTCTGGAGCCTGCCCCAGCTGGCTTACAGCCAGCTCCTGAGCTCAAACTTGGCCATGGAGAGAAGGGTCAGGCTGGGAAAGGGAGCAGCTGGGCTACTGGGGAGGCTGGCATGTCACTTGTCTCAGCTTTCCCTGATCATCCCATGCTGAATTTCTACCTTCCCTCTTCATGCTGTCGGAGCCCAGGCAATTTATAAACACCAGCTCCTCTGGCCTGTAATGACCAGGGAATCCTGGTCCAGGAGGAGAGGGGGCTGGGCCATGGCCATTCTTACCTCTGATGATGCAGTAGTTACCTGTTAGGTATCTAGGAACTCCATGTAAGCGGTTCCTTCATGGTTTTGTTTGTTTTTTATTTTTAAGTTTTGCTTTGCTGTGGGTATGACTTTTCCTTCATCACCCCAAACCAGCTGGGTAAAGTACCAGCACCAGCCAGAACATGTTTACGGGCAGGGAGATGTAAAAGCCTTTCAAAGCCCTGGCCACTGTTACTTTTCAAATCCCACCCTAAATCATATAAAATGTACACATATCCTATATTAAATCTAATATATATATAATTATGTCTAGACATGAGTTGCTGTTTAAGTGTTATGTGTGTAAGTATTTAATTAAATGTTAATTTAAAAAATTGTTTATATTCTGGAGCAATAAGGTGCCCCCCTCCCTCCATTTCATGGGCCCTGGAAAGAGTAGTAGACCCTGCAGCACAGGACAAATCTGTCAGTCTTTAGAAAAAGGAGGAATTTGGGTTTTCCTCTGTCCTTCAACTGCTCTTCAATTCTCTAGGCCTGGACGGGGGCTCTGCTGGGTCTCATGCCACATGTGTTGCTAGGTGTACAAACATAAACCACACAGCGCTCTTTCCCTCAAGGAACTTCCAAGCTAGCCTCCTTAAACAGATGGCTTTACTATGACATGATCAGGTGCTGTGGGCAGATGGGGGCCTTTAGCAACTGCGGCGGGAGTCAGGGGGAGGGCAAGGAGGAGCTACTACAAAGGTGTCCTGGAGCACATGGTCCCAGGCTGAGTTCTGAAGGATGCCTACGTGGTTGGGGGAAGACATGAGGGACAGAAGGGGTTTGGAGAAGAGCTGGTGGAGAAAGATGTGGCAGAGGCCTGAAAACAGCATGGTATGTGTGGGAAAGTGCAGGTTGTCATTGCTGCTGGAGTGGGATGAGAAAGGTGTATTGTGGTGATGACAAAACCATCAGAGAGATAGGGAGTGGTTGTGTATGCAGGGCGTTTTTACCATGTTAGACAGGTTTAGGCTGCTTTGGGCTAGTGACCTGCTTCGGGTGTCTCTGACTGCTCAATACTGTTTTGGTATCCTTAATATCTCTTATATAAATGAGTTTCTAACCCTTTCTGTCCTTTACAGTATCTAGTAAGTTCTATACTGTTTTCCTTGTTCAGTGACCTCTTTTTAAATAAATAGGAATAGCTTAGTTTTAGAAATAACTCTGTGTATGCATAACACACCAGAAAAATGCAAATATAAGTATACAGGAAATAGATTGATAATAGCCATTCTGATAGGTATGGAAATCATGATTTTTGTTATTTATTTTAAAATTATTTATTTTTAGAGAGGAGTTAGGGAGGAAGAGAGGGAAACATCAATGTGCAAGAAATATCACATCAGTGTGGAAGAGATATCACATGCCTGCAACCCAGGCATGTGCCCCGACTGGAAACTAAACTCGCAACCCTACTGTCTGTAGTCCAGCACTTAGTCCACACCAATCAGGGCTGGAAATCATAATTTTAAAATTCTGTTATTCTTTCAGTGCTTTTTAGCTGCAGTTCTTCTACAATAAAAGAACTTTTCTTCATCAGCTATTTGGTAACCTTGAAGCTGAAAGACATAAAGTATTTGATTATTTTTTTCATTTGCCATTTTGGAAAACAAATAGGTGCACTTCCCACAGTCCTTAAGGCGAATCAGATAATGCTTTCTTTCCTGGTAATATCTACTATTGCTTAGTTACTGAGTGTATATTATGACAAATTTTAATTTTTTAATGTTTATTATTTATACCATTACAGTTGTCCCAATTTTCCCCTTTCTTTCTCCTCCACCCAGCACGCTCCCTTCTTTCAGTTAGTCTCCACCTCCCTCCCCTCTTAGAGGTGCCAGTCTAATTCCATGTTTCCATGACTCTGGTTCTATTTTACTCATTAGTTTATTTTATTCATAAGATCCCTCCTTTAAAGGAGATCATATGGTATTTCGCTTTCACTGACTGGCTTATTTCACTTAGCATAATAGTCTCCAGTTTCATCCATGCTGTCCCAAAAGGAATTCCTTTTTATCTGCTGCATAGATAGTACCACTTATCTACTGAATGGCACTTACATTATTTCCAAATCTTGGCTGTTATAAATAGCACTGCTGTGAATACAGAGTTGCATAAATTCTTTTGAATTGGTGTTTTGGGATTCTTAGGGTATATTCCTAGCAATGAAATTGCTGGGTCAAAAGGCAGTTCCATTTTTAATCTTTTGAGGATGCTCCATATTGTTTTTCATAGTGGCTGAACCAGTCTGCATTCCCACCAAGGATGCGGTAGGGTTCCCTTTTCTCCATATTTTCTCTGGCATTTGCTATTTGTTGATTTATTCATAATAACCATTTTGGCTGGTGTGAGGTAATATCTTATTGTTTTAATTTGTTTGCCTCTGATGGCTAGTGACTTGAAGCATTTTTTCTTTTCTTTTTTTAAATTTTATTGTTGTTGTATTACATCCATCCCCTTTTTGCTCCCCTCTGTCCCCCTCCCCACCCACCCATTCCCCCCAAAGGCAGTCCCACCTGTTGTCTATGTCCATGGTTCCTTTATACTAGGTTCTTGTCTAAACTGCTCCCCTTCCTTGCCTCTGCCTCCCCCCTCTCCCTAACCCCCTTCCCCCTGACCACTGAAGGCCTATTCACTGTATTCATATATTCTGTTGGCCATCTGTATTTCCTATTTGGAGAAGTGAGCTCTTTATATATGGTGATTAAACTTTTATCCAGTTTATCATTGGCAAATATGTTCTCCCATACAGTGGGTTCCCTTTTTATTTTGCTGATGGTTTCTTTAGCTGTGCAGTAGCTTTTTAATTTGATGTAGTCCCATTTGTTTATTTTTCCTTTACTTCTCTTGTCCTAGGAAATACACATCAGCAAAAATGTTAGTACATGAGATATCTGAAATTTTACTGCCTATGTTTTCCATTAGGATTTTTGTGGTATCATGACTTATATTTAAGCCTTTTATCCATTTTGAGTTTATTCTGGTATGTGGTGTGAGTTGGTGGTCTAGTTTTATTTTTTGCAGTTCTCCCAATACCATTTATTGAAGAGTATTTCTTTATTTAGGTTTGTGCCCCTTTGTCAAATATTAATTGATGAAAAAACATGGTTTTATTTCTGGATTCTTTATTATGTTCCATTGATCTATGTGTCTTTTCTTATGCCAGTACCAGACTGTTTTGGTTATAGTTTGATATCAAGTATTGTGATCCCTCCTAGTTGTTTCTTTCTCAAGGTTGCTTCGCTATTTGGGGTCTTTTTGGGTTCCACATAAATTTTTGGAATATTTGTTCTAGATCTGTGAAGTATGCCATTGATATTTTAATGGAATTGAATTGAATCTATAGATTGCTTTGGGTAGTATAGACATTTTAATGATGTTACTTCTTACAATCCATGAATAGGGTATATACTTCCATTTATTTGTCTTTTTCACAATTTCTTTCCTCAGTGTTCTGTAGTTTTCCAAGTATAGGTCTTTTAGCTCCTTGGTTAAGTTTATTCCTAGCTACTTCATTTTTTCTTGTTGCTATAGTAAATGGGATGTTTTTTCTTAGTTTCTCTTTCTGATAGTTCATTATTGGAATTGATGGTATACCATCAATTTCTGAATATTGACTTCATATCCCACTACTTTGCTGAATTCACTTATTAGATCATGTAGTTTTTTGGAGGAGCCTATTGGGTTTTCTATGTATACTGTCATGTCATTTGTGAATTATGACAGTTTTACTTCCTTCTTCCCAATTTGCATGCCTTTTATTTCTTCATCTTGTCTGACTGCTATGTCTAGGACTTATAGAGTACTATATTGAATAACAATGGTGAAAGCAGACACCCTTGTCTTGTTCCTGATCTTAAGGGAAATGCTTTTAGTTTTTGCTGGTTGAGTGTGATGTTGACAGTAGGTTTCTCATGTATGGTCTTTATTATGTTGAGGTATACTCCCTCTGTTTCCACTTTTTTTTTTAATCATGTATTGGTGCTGAATTTTATCAAATGCTTTTTCTGCATCTATCGGTATGATCTACCATTTCTGTCTTTCATTTTGTTAATGTGGTATATCATCACATTTATTGATTTGCCAATATTATGCCTTTCTTGCACCCCTGTAATAAATCCTACTTGATCAGGGTGTGTGATCTTTTCAATGTATTGCTGGATCTGGTTTGCTAGTATTTGGTTGAGGATTTTTGCCATCTATGTTCATCAGAGATATTGGCCTATAATTTTCTGTGTTTATACCTGCTTTTGGGATTAGGATAATACTGACCTTGTAAAAGGAGTTTGGGAGTCTTCCCTCTTCTTGAATTTTTTGGAATAGTTTGAGAAGGATAGGGGTTAGCTCTTCTTTGAATGTTTGGTAAAATTTGCCTGTGAAACCATCTGGTCTTCTGAGTGCTGGGAGTCTTTTGATTACTGTTTCAATTTTGCTAGTTATTATTGGTCTATTCAGCTTTTCTGCTTCCAAATTCAGTTTTGTAAGATGGTATGTTTCTAGAAATATATCCATTTCACCCAGGCTGTTCCATTTCTTGGCATATAATTGTTCATAGTAATTTCTCACAGTCCTTTGTATCTTTGTGGTATTAGTTGTTACTTCTCCTCATGTTTTTGATTATAGTTATTTAGGTACTCTCTCTTTTCTTTTTAATAATTTTTTAAAAATTTTTATTATTTTTAGAGAGAGGGATAGGGAGAGAGGCAGAGAGGGAGAGAGACATCAATGTATGGTTGCCTTTCACCTGCAGCCAGCTATGGATCTGGCTGGGGACCTGGCTTGCAACCTGGTTATGTGCCCTGTCTGGGAATCGAACCAGCAACCGTTAGGTTTGCAGGCTGGTGCCTTATCCACTGTGCCACCAGCCAGGGCCCTTTTTAATTTTTTAAAAATTGATTTATTATTGTTGTATTACATTTACACTTATCTCCTCTTTTCCCCCATTGCTCTTCTCTGTCCTGCCCACCTCCCCTTCTCCTACATTCAATCCCCACCCTGTTCATGGCCATGGGTCATTTATACTAGGTCCTTGCCTAGCTCCTTCCCCTTCTTTCCCCCTTTCTCCACTCTGGTCACTGTCATTCTGTACCTTGTTTTCATGCTCTGGTCCTATTTTGCTTGTTTGTTTCTTTTGTCCATTAGTCTCCTGTATTAGGTGAGATCATATGGTATTTACCTTCCACTGACTGGCTTATTTCACTAAGCCCAATACTGTCCAGTTTCAACCATCCTATTGCAAAAGGCAGGAGTTCCTTCTTTCTTTCTGCTGAGTAGTATTCCATTGTGTAAAATGTACCACAGTTGTTTGATCTGTTCATCTACTGATGGGCACTTAGGCTGTTTCTAGCACTTGGCTATTGTAAACAGTGTTGCTATGAACATAGAGATACATAGCTTTTTCTGAATTGGTGTTTCAGGATTTTTAGAGTATAATTCTAGCAGTGGAATCATGGGGTCAAAAGGTAGTTACATTTTTAATTTATTTTTGAGGAAATTCCATACTGTTTTCCATAGTGGCTGCATTCCCACCAACAGTGCACCAGGGTTCCCTTTTCTCCACATCCTTGCCAGCACTGTTGTTTGTTAATTGGTTAATGATGGCCATTCTGACCATAAAAACAAGGAACAGACTGACAGTAACTACAGGGGAGTGGGAAGGGGGGGACAAGGGACAAAGAAGGGGAAGAGTTTAGGTAAGGAACTAGTATAAATGACCCATGGATGTAGACAACATGTGGGATTGACTGTGGGAGAGGAAATAGGATGGATGGGGCAGGAGAGAGCAATGAGGGTGGGGGGAATGTGACAAATGTAATACAACAACAATAAATTTTCATTTATGTATTTATTTTCAATGTATGGTTGCCTTTCACCTGCCTCCAGCTACAGATCTGGCTGGAGACCTGGCTGGAGACCTGGCTGGAGACCTGGTTATGTGCTCTGGCTGGGAATCGAACCAGTGACCTTTGGGTTTGCAGACCAGTGCCTTATCCACTGTGCTACCAGCCAGAACAATAAATTTTTTAAAAATTTAAATGAAAACTAAGAAAGGAAAGACAGAAGAGCCCTGGCTAGTGTGGCTCAGTGGATTGGTGCCAGCCAGCAGTCACTGGTTTGATTCCCAGTCAGGTCACATGACCAGGTTGCAAGCCAAGTCTCCAGCCAGGACAGTAGATGAAGGCAGGTGAAAGGCAACCATACATTGATCATTGATGTTTCTCTTCCTTTCTTCCTCTCTCCCTGCCCTTCTCTCTAAAAATAATGAATAAAATCTAAGAAAAAGAAAAGGAAGAAAGGGAAGGTAGAAGAAAAAGGGAGAGTAAAATATGAGATTTAAAATTTAAAAATAGTGAAAAAATAGGAACAAACCTGAAGAAAAAGAAAAAAATGTTTAAAAGGTATGTGAAAGGAAAAATAACACAAATAATGGAAAGGAACAAAGTGGAATTCATCTCTGCAGAGTTTAATGTTTGCTTGCCAGGTTCTCCTTCCGGATGTGACTTGCTCTCTGTAGCTGGTATGAAAGCCAGTGTCAGAGGCTGTCCCTGTCTAGCTCTAGGTAGCCTTTTAGAAGCTATAAGCAGTCCACTGTATGTGCTGTCTCCTCAGGATAGTCCTTGCTGCTTTGCACTGCCAGCTTTTTTTCAGCACAAGGCCTGCAGGTACCAACTCCATTTACCTCTGTATTCCGTCTGCCATTCGTCTCAGTCTAGCCACTGACCTGTCTGTTTCTGAGAGGGCTTGTGATGCAATTGGAAAGATGGGACCCCTGAATCTCCCTTGGGAGGAGCTGTTTAGATTTCAGAGAAGATGGTGGGTGTGTTCCCTGTCTGTGCACCGCATGTCTTGGCCTGTCCCACATTATTTCTAGTAGTGAATAGTTTCTAAAATATTAGCTGTCCATTTCATGAGAGGGGCCAATCTGTGTAAAAGGGTCAACTCTTTCCTGCCTGAGGCTGATGGCAGCTCTGTATGAGAGCTGTGGCTCCCTGGGGTTGGTCTCCCTCTTTTAGCCTCTCTGCTCTTCCCTGTGGTTGTCTGGTTTCTTTCTAGAGCCTTTTATTATGGGTCTCTAAGCAGAGACCAGGTCTGTTGAAATAAGGCTAGCATGTTTCCCCTTTGTTGTAATTGCAGTCTGCAGGGCATTTGGTAAGGGGAAAGTGGCCTCTACTCAGAGCCAACCCCTTTGGTCTTTGCCAGAGATTTGGGCTCTTGCTTCTTCAGAGGGGCTCACTGTGAGTTCAGGATGGGTACATTCAACTTTCCCCTTTGCAGGAGTGGGCTTAGCAGGCCTGGACTTCAGGGGATGGATCCAGAAGAGCCTTCCATTGGGGTTGAGGCAAGACCAACCACACTGGGGACTAAACTTTCTCAATCTAAGACCTTAGTAGGAGACTAAGCTCTCTGTCCTGCTCCCAGGTGATACCCTCAAAAATTCTCACACCTTGAGAGTCCCTGTTTGAAGCTTCTCTTTTTCCCCTGCAGAAATGTACCCAGCAAGGAAATCTTGGACCTGGCAGGACCGTTTTTTGCAGTTTCCCTGGTGCCTGCAACACTCCAGGAGGGGGGTGGGCATACCTTTCTTTTCCCAGAGGATAGTATTCTGAGGGGAGCTTTGCCTCTCTGCCAAGTATCCCAGGTGCTCCATTCCTGCCCTTCTAACTCCCAGCCCACAGTCTCTATGGGAGACGCAGTCCCCAACGCTCTGTTCCATGAAGCCCCATGTTTGCTTGCCAGCAGAGGTGGGCAGGGTCAGCAAAACCCTTGCTGGACAGATTTTTTTAAAAATACTCTATTATTTTTAGAGAGAAGGGAGGGGAGAGAGGGAGAGAGACATCAATGTATGGTTGCCCTTCACCTATCTTCAGCTAAGGACCTGTCTGGAGACCTGGCTTGCAACCAGATTATGTGCCGTGACTGGGAATAGAACCAGCGACCTTTGGGTTTGCAGGCCAGCGCATTATACACTGTGCCACCAGCCAGGGCCAGATTTCTGACCTCACTGCCCAGCTGGATTCAGTGGGACAGGATCCGGAGATCCAGTGTGGTGGTGCAGCTGAGGAAAGGTCAGAATGGGTCATAAAAACAATTTTTCCATTCCACTAGGCTCCTCTCAGTCTGAACTTGTACATGAACTCGTCAGCCTGATGCCCAAACCATAGTAACACTTTATGGTGAATTGTGACCTCTGATTTTCACTAGTGTGGTGGAACATCAGTGCACTGTCAGAGCCCATAGCCTCCCCTTCCTTCTCTATTGCTGCAAGTATCCCTAAGGCCCTGCAGTTCAAAGGGGAGGGAGCTCCACTGCTGCAATCTCCATCTGATCTTGGCTGGCAGGGCAGCTGCTCTGGGGTTTTTGCCTGGCCATTTTTCAGCTCTTTTCAATAGGTCGTTATGCAGTACTGAGTCGTGTCTGAATCTCTTCACTTACAACCTCCCCAAGGAGCGAGATGTCTCTCAAAAGTCACAGCTGGTTGCAGCCTATGGGTGCCTCTGACGTACCCGATGTGGTAGGCTGGTTGCTTTAGTAGTCTGTGCCCCTCTCTGGGGCTCTCCAGGCTGGCACCTCCACTATGGGAGTGCTGCACGCTGTGTGTCTGTCTGTGTGTGTGTGTGTGTGTGTAGCCTGGGTCTCACAAACTCAGTGGATCCTCCCAGGTTACCTCTGATTAGGGTTGGTGATCCCTACATGGAGCTAAGGCCACTTGCTCTAAGAGGGGAGGGAGCTTCAGAGCTGCGATGTCCGTCTGGTCTGAGCTGCAACAGGAGCCATGCACGGGGTATTTGTCCTTCCACTTATAAATCCCGTTACTGGACTGTATGAAGCATCTTTTGTACTTCTTGGCTTCAGAACTTCATACCTGCTAAGATTCCATTGATTGCTGTGGTTGGTTGTAGGAAGATCAGCTGAAAATCTGGGTTGTGAAGAGGAGCAAGTGGGCTCAGCCTCCACCTACCCGACCACCACCTTTGGATCCCATATTACAACAAATTTCTGATAAAAATGACAGTACAATGTTTACCAAAATTAGATTTATTAATGCAAGTTTGGAGTCATAATTTTAACCTGTTAGTACTGCTTCTGAAATACAGAAGTCCTTTATAATATTTCTTTCTCAAGAGGTAGTCTTTATTAAGTACCTTAGTCTATTTTAAATTGTAATTTTATAGATACTTGCTGAACTACTGTTGGGTAGTAGATTCTAGGGGCAGAATTTTGAGGAGCATTTCAAATCAGATTTAATAACTAGCCTAGCTAATATTGGGATTGTCAAAAGATATGTTAACTTAAACTCTACCACTAAACAAGATTATTAGGTGAATCCTTGCCTCATTTTAGAGGGAAAATATTATTTCCAATTTCTTAGGAACCATTCATTTAATTATCAACATTATGCTAATTACAATTTCAAATTATTTTATGTATTAAAAATTTGAACTTTGATTTCCATACATAATATACTATACTCACAATCCTACTAGAATATTTGTATAAGCATTCCATGATTCCAAGAGATTTTCTAGGCCAAATATGTGTGGTTTGTTGCTATCTATTATAAAATGTTCCAGATATACGAAAAGACAGAAATACAATATACTATCCATATATCCTACTCAAGACATCAAGACATAAACTCCTACCAACATAGTCCAAGTGCATGTGATCTCCCTCTAATTGTATAATTCTTCCTTTGCTCCAGGGATAACAACTAATTTTTAAACATAAAGCTGTGTTTTTGAACTTGGTGTAAATGGTTGTATATGTACTCTGATTCTTTCACTAGCATTTTTGCATTCACCATAATATTTTTAAGATTTACCTATGTTGATGGATATAGTTCTAGTTCATTCATTTTCATTTATTTTATTATCCATAGAATTTATTTGTTCTCCTATTGATGGACATTTGTTTCCAGTTTTTGCAATTAATAAAAAATATTATGTGAATGTTCTTTTACAGTTCTCCTGTGCACTAGATGATTCTGTGGGGTACCTACCTGTGAATGAAATTGTTACAAAAAAAGGTATGTGTGTCTTCAGCTTTACTAAGTATTGTTTCCTAAGTAGTATCCATTCGGATGCCCACCTTCACTGATTAAATTCTCATTTTTTACACCCTTACCAACACTAGGTATTGTCAGAATTTTTGTTGGTTTGGTGAGTGACATATCTTACTGTTATTTTGAATTCCTCTGATACACTATTAAGATTGGGCATCTTATGTTTATTAGTATTATAGGCATTTTTGTAGCATTTGTATACTATTGCTGAAAATTTTATGTGAAGTTGAAAGTAGCATGAAGTAATTACTACTAGATAGAAAAAATCATATTTTTAAGGCATTGGAAGTTTTGCAGATTTTTTGGAGGAAGTAATTCTGAATGATTTATGGACTTTGGAATTGAATTGATGCTTGAGTCCTGGCTTTTTTTGTTTATTGGCTCATGACTTTAGGCAATTTATGTAATCTTCCTGAGTCTCTGTTTCCTCATTCTTAAAATGAGTGCAATAAAAACATGTAGTACATCAGAATCAAATGAGATAACTTTAATATCTGGGACATAGCCCTAGTACATAGTTTTTTTTTTTGTTTTTTTTTTTTAAGATTTTATTTCATTATTTTTAGAAAGAGGGGAAGGGAGAGAGGCAGAGAGGGAGAGAGACATCAATGTATGGTTGTGTTTCACCTGCCTCCAGCCACAGACCTGACTGGAGACCTGGTTTGCAACCTGGTTATGTGCCCTGGTTGGGGAATCGAACCTGTGACTGTTAGGTTCGCAGGCCGGTGCCTTACCCACTGTGCTACCAGCCAGGGCTCCTAGTACATAGTTTTATTATGAAATAAACATACACTAAACAATAGTATGAAAGATGACTACTATATCAGATAAATTAACACTGAAATCTGGCACAGATTGTAAAAATAAATGTGACCTGTTGATAGTTAACTCTAATATAAACATACTTCATCTCAGGGCCGAGTGAGGAGACCACCAGCATAGCAAACCAAAGCAGCTGTGTCTGCCATGTGTCTTTCTTTGGCAACCCTCGCTGGTGCCTATACGCCTATACATGAACTACCCCCCCCCACCCCCCCCCACCCCCGTTCATGTCACTTGTGTTCATCCTCTGTGCCCTGTCAGCTGTCTGCCGATCAGCATCTGTGACAGAGCTATCCAGGTCACAGTGGATAGGTGGGAGTAACCTTTGAGCCTAATGTGGGTGTTCCAGATTCTGGTTTGGCTTTGGGGACTCTGCCAGACATGGGAGAGATGGGCTGGGTTTCAGAGACCTGAAATGCCACCCATAACTGTGAGCAGGTGTTATTTAGACTATTCTTGTGTCCCTTGCCACAGGAATTTCTTCACATGGCTTCCAAAGAAGTGACCATCACAGTTCGCCTCATTCGTTCATTTGAGCATCGAAATTTCAAACCTGTTGTGTATCATGGGGTTGATTTGGACCAGACTGTAAAGGAATTTATAGTATTTCTGAAGCAAGGTATGAAATATCTTGGTCATTTTGTTTTATTAATATTTTATTAGCTTCACACTGATAGTAGCCTTTAAGAAATACTTTGAAAGGTATTAATCTAGGCTGTAAGCCAGGTGCTGGCAAGTCTGCTCCTGTCTGGCGTTTGCACAGGAGCAGAGATGTTGACTCCAGGGCTCATTTAGCAACATGAGGGCTCATCAGGGATTACTACTAGCATGTCTGCTTCTCTCTTTCTCTTTCTTTAAATTAAAAAAACTTTAAGACCTTGGTTTGCTCATAACAGGCTTGTACATTTGGAGGTTGATTAATCAGGGAGTGTAGGGTAGCTGATTGTGTTACCAGGCTGAGCACACAGTGGGCCTCCTGGGGAGCGTGGTAGGAAGTGGCAGGCCTGTTTCCATAGCCAGGAAGTTGTGACAGCTGTGGGTCACTGTGATCACAGAAATAATGACCGGACTAACTGGTGCTAGTTTATCATTGCAAGCTCCAAAACAGTAAACACAAAGTTAGTCTTCGTTTTGATGGGTTCTTAATGGGTTTCTAACTAATAGTGTTTAATTGTTGAAGTGATCTAATCATCTACATTTGATAAAACATCTAGAATAAGCTTTTACACTATTTTAATTCAATTGTTATTTATATAGGTACAGATCTTAGTGTACTGTTTCATGAGTTTTGACAAATGTATCACTATATCCAACATAATTTTTTTTTTACTATGGCATAATTTCAGACACAGAAATGTAAAAACAATGAAGAATGCTGGATACCCCGCACACTGATTTCCAAATATTACATTTTGTTATACTTGTTTTTCCCCCCCTTTTTTTATCTCTTACTTTCTTTATCAGTCCCCCTATTTGTTCATTCTGAACCACTTGGAAGCCTGTTGCTAACATTCCCCTTTACTTCTAAATATATCAGTATGTATTTCCTGAAAACAAGGGATTCTCTTGCATAGCGACAGTATAGTGAGGGAAATCAGGAACTTAAATATTGAAAAAATGCTATTATATAATTTGCAGATCTTATTGAGCTTTTACTTGTCATCATAAGGCCTTTCTAAGGACATGTTATTATAGTCAATCCCTTGAGCCTGAAATTAATTTCTTTAATCTGGAGTATTATGTTGTATTTCATCATGTTGGCAATTTTGAATTGTACAAGCCAATTATTCTCTAGATTTAGGTTATGCTTTTGGACAAAAAAATTCTAGAAACAATGCTGTCTTCACCAAGCTCTGCTGTCCACTAGCCTCATTACTGGCCATGGTAACTTTGATTGGTTAAGGCAGTGTCTGCCAGGTTTCTCCTCTGTAAATTTTCATTGTAATTGAAAAGTAAGTTGTAGAGGTGTCTTCTGAAACTATATGTAAATATCCTGATACTTCTCAAAATTCCATATAATGGTTTAGCATTCTTTGATGATTCTTGCCTGAGTCAGTTATTATGAGGATGGGTAAGTGGTGATTTTTCTTATTCTGTTGTTCCCCTTACCTATATTGGTTGTTTTTGTACAGTGCATTGATTTTAGAGAGGAAAGGAGAAAGAGAAAAAAACATTGATGTCAGAGAACCATTGATCTGTTGCCTCCTACACACATGTCCCATTGGTGTATGGGACAATGTTCCAACCAACGGTGAGCCACACTGCCAGGGCCACATATATATATCTTTTGTGAATTGTAAACACACAAAGACCAAGTACTTTTGTATTGAGGACATTTCAAAGTAATAATAGTTGTGAAATTATTATATATCAGGCACTGTGCTAGGAATTTTTAACTAGATTATCTCGTACCTCACAGCATCCCTCTAAATTAGTTACTGTTATTGCCCGTTTACAGGTGAAGAAATTTAAGAATGGAGAGGTTAATAAACTAGCCTGAGATCTATGGCTAATCAAAGGCAAAGCTGCATGCAGTTCAACTCAGGCAGTTTAACCACACAGCATGTGCTCTTAAACACTACACTCTGTTCTTTACTGCCTCACTTCCTTAAGTAGGATCCTTGACATAAATGGATTCACTCATTGTCAAAGGGGTCTTTGATTTAGCTCATCTTGCTCTAGTATTTTGAACACTGAAAGCTTAAAGGATGGTTTGACATTGTGATGTAGTGAATTTTTCCCCGACACAAATTTTTCTTGCCTTTCTATTCTTTATAGTCACTTTTGCCATCCCTAGCTTAACCTTGTTACTTGGCATAATTGTATTTCTTCCTCAGTCAAGAAACTTTAATTAAAGTTAATTCATTTTTCATTGCAAATTACTGTGCAACAACGTCATGCCTTTAAAATACAGGGAATGGATGTTAATCGATATTCTGATCAGAGAGGTAACAGATATTACCTTATACAATTCACTAATTTTCTAGATTGAGAATAGTATAACAAGCTAATTATGTAGATAATATTAAAACATTTCAATTCTCTGATTTGGAAGCATTTTAATACTTTATCATACTTCATATCTTGCTTCTGAATATTAAGTCGTTTCACCTATAAGAAAGAAGCTGTGGAGATTTTGTCCACCCTTCTAATTCATAACTCCTTTATACCCTGGTGATAAGTTACTTTGTAAAGTGGCCTCTTCTATTGAGTGAATACTAAAACAGTTAGAAAATTTTTCTTTATATCTTTTTATTGTTTTATGTATTTCTTCATATCTAATGCTTCTCTCTAATATTTTCTATTATTAACATCTTATCCTGCATTTATTGCAAATAATGAACCGATATTGATGCATTATTAATTAAAGTCCATAGTTTATTCAGGTTTCCTTAGTTTTATCTAATGTGTTTTTCTATTCTAGGATCACTTCTAGGATACCACATTATATTTCTTTATTTGTTTTTTAATTTAATTTTATTGTTGTTGTATTACATCCATCCCCTTTTTACTCCCCTCTGTTCCCTTCCTCATTCTCCCACTCCCCCTCAAAGTCAATCCCACTTGTTGTCCATGTCCATAGTTCTTTCATACTAGGTTCGTATCTAAACTGCTCCCATTCTTGGGGTTTTCCTCCCCCCTCCCCCCACCCACATTAGATTTAGTGGTCATTCTCCTCCCTTTGCTGCTCTGGGCTGTGTCTGATATAACTTTGGCAGTTTGGAGGAATACTGGCTGGGTCTTTTGTAGGATGCCCCTTAGTTGGAATTGCCTGATGATTTGACTGGGGTTTGGAAATTGAGAGGAAGATAAAGATTAAGTGTCACTTTTATTACATCATTTCAAGAGTACACACTTTCTACATGGTTTATGATCATGTTGACCTTGATCATATGGCCAAAATAGCATTAGATTTCTACACTGTAAAGTTACACTTTTTTTTGTCTCCTTTTTCATACTATACTTTAAAAAAATATTCTACATGAGTAAACTCAGTATTTGTCTTTCTCTTTTTGACTTATATCACTTCCAGCATCCACATTGTTGTAAATGGAAATATTTTATTCTTTTTATGACTGAGTAATATTCCATTGTATATATGTACCACATATTCTTTATCCATTCATCCATCAGTGGACTCTTAGGTTTATTCCATACCTTGACTATTGTATTATAAATAATGCTGCAGTGAACACAGGGGTGCGTATATCTTTCTGAATTAATGTTTTTTTTAAGACATGATTTGCATTCCCACCAACAGTGCATGAGGGTTCCCTTTGTATCCCATCCTTGCCCACACTTGTTGTTTGTTGATTTGTTGATGATTGCCATTCTGACAGGTGTGAGGTGGTATCTTATTCTGGTTTTAATTTGCATCTCTATGATGACTAGTGATGTTGAGCATTCTATTTTGGTTTTCTTTTTAAATTTTATTGTTGTTGTATTACATCCATCCTCTTTTTGCTCCCCTCTGTCCCCCTCCCCACCCACCCATTCCCCCCAAAGTCAATCCCACCTGTTGTCCATGTCTATGATTCTTTTATACTAGGTTCTTACCTAAACTGCTCTCCTTCCTTGCCTCTTCCTCCCTCCTCCCCCCAACCCCCTTCCCCCTAACCACTGAAGGCCTATTCACTGTATTCATATATTTAGTTCTGTTTTGCTTGTTGTTTGTTTTGTTTATTATTGTCCTGTAATGGGTGAGATCATATGGTATTTGTCTTTCACTGACTGGCTTATTTCACTAAGCATAATACTCTCCAGTTCCATCCATGTTGTTGCAAAGGGTAGGAGTTCCTTCTTTCTTTCTGCTGTGTAGTATTCCATTGTGTAAATGTACCAAAATTTTTTGATCCAGTCATCCACTGATGGGCACTTGGGCTGTTTCCAGCACTTGGCTATTGTAAATAGTGCTGCTATGAATAGGTTTACACTGTTCCCTATGAATTGGTGTTTCAGGATTCTTTGGGTGTAGTCCAAGTAGTGGAATTGCTGGATCAAAAGGCATTTCCATTTTTAGTTTTTTAAGGAAACCCCATACTGTTTTCCACAGTGGCTGCACCAGCCTACATTCCCACTAACAGTGCAC
>PVIW01003356.1:149402-171461 GCA_004026585.1 Noctilio leporinus
TTGCCATTCTGACAGGTGTGAGGTGGTATCTTAATGCAGTTTTAATTTGCATCTCTCTGATGACTAGTGATGTTGAGCATTCTTTCATATGCCTCTGGGCCCTTTGTATATCTTCCTCAGTGAGTTGTCTGTTCAGGTCCTTTGCCCATTTTTTAATTGGGCTGTCTGTCTCCCTGGTGTTGAGTCTCATTAGTTCTTTTTATATTTTGGAGATCAGACCCTTGTCTGAGGTATCATTGGCAATTATGTTTTCCCATACAGTTGGTTCCCTTTGAATTTTGCTGATGTTTTCTTTAGTTGAACAGAAACTTTTCAATTTGATATAGTCCCATTTGTTGATTTGTTCTTTTATTTCCTTTGCCCTTGGTGAAGTATCAGTAAACATATTTCTGCGTAGGATATCAAAAATTTGACTGCCTGTAATTTTCTCCAGGACTTTTATGGTGGCACTGCTTATGTTTAAATCCTTTATCCATCTTGAGTTTATTTTGGTGTATGGTGTAAGTTGGTGGTCTAGTTTTATCTTTTTGCATGTTGCTGTCCAGTTCTCCCAACACCACTTGTTGAACAGGCTGTTTTTACTCCATTTTATGTTCCTTCCCCCTTTGTCAAATATTAGTTGACCATAGAGTCCTAGGTTAATTTCTGGGCTCTCTATTCTGTTCCTTGATCTATATGTCTATTCTTATGCCAGTACCAGATAGTTTTGATGACATTAGCCTTATAGTATAATTTGATGTCCAGTATTGCGATTCCTCCTACCTTGTTCTTCTTTCTCAAGATTGCTGTAGTTATCTGTGGGCGTTTTTGGCTCCATATAAATTTTTGAAGTATTTTTTCTATTTCTGTGAAGTCTGTCATTGGTATTTTAATTGGGATTGCAGTGAATCTGTAGATTGCTTTGGGAAGTATGGATATTTTAATGATGTGAATTCTTCCCATCCATGAACATGGTATATGCTTCCATTTATTTGTATCTTCCTTGATTTCTTTCTTCATTGTTCTGTAGTTTTCTGAGTACAGGTCTTTTACCTCCTTAGTTAAGTTGATTCCTAGGTACTTTATTTTTCTTGTTGCTATGAAATGAGATTTATTTTTTCGCTTCTATTTCTGTTGTTTCATTATTGGTATACAAAAATGCTTTTGATTTCTGGATATTGACTTTATACCCAGCTTTTTTGCTAAATTCGCTTATTAGGCTGAGTAAGTTTTTGGTGGAGCCTATTGGGTTTTGTATGTACACTATCATCTGCAAATAATGACAGTTTGACTACCTCCTTTCCAATTTGGATACCTTTGATTCTTTTTTCTTTTCTGATGGCTATAGCTAGAATTTCCAAGACAATGTTGCATAGAAGTGGAGAAAGTGGGCAACCTTGTCTTGTACCTGATCTTAGGGGGAAAGCTTTCAGTTTTTGTCCGTTAAGTATGTGTTGGCTTCAGGTTTCTTATATATGGCTTTTATGATGTTGAGGTATGCTCCCTCTATTCCCACTTTGCTGAGGGTTTTTATCATAAATGGTTGCTGTACTTTATCAAATGCTTTATCAGCATCTATTGATAAGATCAATATGGTTTTTATCTTTCAATTTGTTGATGTGGGATATTACATTTATTGATTTACGGATGTTGTACCATCCTTGCATCCCTGGGATGAAGCCCACTTGATCATGGTGTATGATCTTTGTAATATACTGCTGAATCCGAGAATTTTAGCATCTATGTTCATGAGAGATATTGGCCTGTAGCTTTCTTTCTTAGTTGTGTCTTGCCCTGGTTTTGGGATTAGAGTAATATTGGCCTCAATGAAAGAGTTTGGGAGTCTTCCCTCTTCCTGTATATTTTGGTATAGGTTGAGAAGGATAGGAGTTAGTTCTTCTTTAAATGTTTGGTAAAATTCACCTGTGTATCCATCTGGTCCAGGGCTTTTGTGCTTTGGGAGATTTTGGATGACTTCTTGAATTTCACTAGTTGTTATTGGCCTATTGAGGCTTTCTGCTTCTTCTGGGTTCAGTTTTGGTAGATTATACCTTTCCAGAAATGTGTCCATTTCATCCAGGTTGTTATATTATTTTGTCATATAGTTGTTTGTAATAGTTTCTTACAATCTTTTGTATTTCTGAGGTATCAGTTGTGATTTCTCCTCTGTCTGTTCTGATTCTGATTATTTGTGTCCTCTCTCTCTTTTTCTTGATAAGTCTGGATAAAGGCTTGTCAATTGTGTTTATTTTTTCAAAGAACCAGCTCTTGGACCTGTTGATTCTTCGAATTGTAGTTTGAATCTCTAAGTTATTTAGTTCTGCTCTGATCTTGATTTCGTTCCTTCTGCTTGCTTTGGGCTTTGTTTGTTGTTGCCCCTGTAGTTCTTGCAGCTTTGTGATTAGGTTGTTTTTATAGACTTCTTGTGACCCTTTTAGGTAGGCCTGTATTGCTATAAATTTCTCTCTGAGCACTGCCTTTGTTGTATCCCATAGGTTTTGGGCTGTTAGGTGTTCATTGTTACTTGTTTCCAGGAACTGTTTGATTTTATCTTTGCTCTCATTGTTAACCCATTCATTACTTAAAAGCATGTTATTCATTCTCCATGAGTTAGAGTATTTTTGTTTTTTTCCCCCTTGAGATTGATTTCTAGTTTCAAGCCATTGTGATCTGAGAAGATGCTTTGTATGATTTCAATTTTCCTGTATTTGTGGAGGCTTGTCTTGTGACATGCTATGCGGTCTTTCTTAGAGAATGATCCACATGTGTTTGAAAAGAATGTGTATTTTGCTTCCTTGGGATAAAAGACTATATACATCAGTTAGGTCCATTTCCTCTAGAGTGTTGTTCAATGCCATAACATCTTTGGGGATTTTTTGTTTGGAAGACCTGTCCATTGTTGATAGTGGGGTATTAAAATGCCCTACTATTAGTGTGTTGCTGTCTATACCCTTCTTGAAGTCCTCCAAGATCTTCCTTATATATTTGAGAGCTCCTATGTTGGGTGCGTATATGTTTACCAGAGTTATTTCTTCTTGATGGATTGTTCCCTTAAGTATTATAAAGTGTCCTTTTTTATCCCTTTTTATGGCCTTCATTGTAAAATCTATTTTATCTGAAATCAGTATTGCTACTCCAGCTTTTTTTTTCGTGTCCATTTGCTTGATATATATTTTTCCATCCCTTCACTCTCAATCTGTGTCAATCTTTTGTTCTGAGGTGGGTCTGTTGAAGACAGCATATATGTGGGTCATGTTTTCTTATCCATTCGGCTACCCTATGTCTTTTGATTGGTGCATTTAATCCATTTACATTTAGGGTTATTATTGATTGTTACTTATTCATTGCCATTTTCTCCCTTTGTACCTGTATTCTTCTTTGGCTTTCTCTGTTTCTTCATTTTATTTATTTATTTATTTTTAAAGCAGACCCTTTAGCATTTCTTGCAATGCTGGTTTGGTAGAGATGTATTCTTTTAGTCTTGTTTTGTCTGGGAAACTGCTTATTTCTTCTTTTATCTTGAATGAGAGGCTTGCTGGGTAGAGTATTCTTGGTTGCAGGCCTTTGTTTACCATGACTTGAAACACTTTTTGCCATTCCCTTCTGGCTTGAATTGTTTCAAATGATTGAATAATCATTTGATAGCTATTGGAGCCCCTTTATATGTTACCTACCATTTCTCTCTTGATGCTTTTAGGATTCTCTCTTTGTCTTTGAAATTCGCCATTTTAATAATAATGTGCCTTGGTGTTGGTCTGTTTGGGTTGATCTTCATTGGGACCCTCTGTGCTTCCTTAACTTGATTCATGTTTTCACTCATCATGTTAGGGAAATTTTCTATCATGACTTTTTTGAACAAGTTTTTCCATTCCTTGTTTCTCTTCTCCTTCTGGTATTCCTATGATATGGATGTTGTTACATTTTATGTTGTCTGGCAGCTCTCTTAAACCCTCTTCAGTCTTGTCCAGCCTTTTTTTATTCTCTTGTATTGTCTTGGAGTATTTGTCTACATTATCCTCCAACTCGCTGATCTGGTTCCCTGCTTCCTCTAGACTACTATTGATTCCTTCTACTGTATTCTTCAATTCAGAAATTGTATTCTTCATTTCCTCCTGGCACTTATTGATAGTTTTTATGTCCTTTTTGATGCTGGTGTAGCTCTCAGTAAGTTCCTTGTAACTTCCCTGGAGTTGTTTATAGTTTTCTTTGAGCTGGCTAAGCTCATGGAGCTTCTCTATCATCATTCTTTTGAATTCCTTATCTGATGTATCATGTGACTCTGTTTCATTTGGTGGTCTTTCTGGGGATTCTTCCTTTCCTTTTGGTGATGGACTGATTCTTTTTTTCCCCATTTTGGGTGTCTGTTGTTGCTTGCTTTTTGTTTTTTGTTTTTTTCCATGGATTAATCTGCTTTGCTTCCTTGCCTTAGTTGAGCACCCTTCTGTGTTAGGAGATTTGTGGAGTTCAGTGTTGCAGTCTCCCAGATTTTCTACACTTGTTGTTCTTGGTGTGGCCTTTATTTGGGCTGTCTGGTTGTATTCTGGATTGGTTGTGTATGTTGCTCCTTTCCTTCCAGTTAAGACACTCCTTCTATCCTTTCTTGTAGAAATGAGGAGAGGGAGAATCATAGAGCCTCAAGTATGAGTGAACAGTATAAGCCTATGTATATAGTTGCCGCATCTGCCTCCCTGATCACCCTTAGTGATCCCTGATTGGTCCAGGTGGAGCCAGGACCTTAGGACTTTTAGCAGAAATAAATAAATAAATAAGTGTGTGTGTGTGTGTGTGTGTATAAATAATAATAAAGTGTTTAGGTGGCTGTTCACCCTTAATGATCCCTTATTGGTCCATGTGGAGCCAGGACCGGTGGGGTTATAGCAGAGAAAAAAAAAAACTTTTTTTAATTAAAAAAAGAAAAAGAAAAAGGAAAAAAGAAATAGAAAAAGAAAAATAGTAATAATAAAGAAAGGGTTTAGGTGGCTGTTCACCCTTTATGATCTCTGATTGGTCCAGGTGGAGCTAGGACCTGTGGGCTTTTAGCAGGAAGAAGAAGAAAAAAAGGAAAGGAAAAAAAGAAAGAAAGAAAAGAATAAAGAAAGGGTTTAGGTGGCTGGGGAAGGGAGGAATACTGAGATTGAGGACTGGGAATGCATTGTAGCCAGAGAGTGAGTAGACTTTAAATCAAGAGTAGGGGGAGGGTCTTGGGTATTTAGGTGGATTGAGATAGGGGAGGATTAAAAATATATGAGAAGTAACTTTTGAAAAGGATATGTTAGGGATTATTAATAGTTCATGTAGCTCTCGGGTGTAACTCAGGTGCTTGAGATTAGCAGCAATCCATTTCCTGAGGCTGCCTCTTTTTCTTGGTCAGGTCTCTGCAGTCTGTAATCTAGCTGGTCTTGAAGTGGCAGGGCCTCTGATTGTCACAGTCAGGGCTGATTCTGAGTGTCAGACCCCAGGTAGGCTGGGCCTCCAGTAGCCTAGCTGGGTTTTAGGGCTGCCTGTGTTCTGGGGCCCTCCCTTTTCTTCTGTTTGAAGTCCAGCAGGGTGCCCCCTCTAGCTCCTGGTGGAGGTTCCTGCCTATGATGGGTACCTGGCACCCCTGCAGGGCGGCCTGCAACCTCACTGGTTCCTGTGATCACTGGCCCTGACCCTGCAGCTGCTGGAGGAGGCAGCCCACCCCCACCCCCATCCGCCAACAGTCCCCGGGTCTGCCAACACTGCCCAGTTCCCCAGGCGAGGGCCAATTCTCCAAGCAGACCAGCTCTCCTAGAAGTTCTTCAAGCCGCCTCAGTGATGCTCGCCCTCCTACCGTGTCTGCAGTGTGGCCTTTGTCCCGAGCAATGGGTGGGTCAGTTGCCCCAGCTACAAGTTCCTGGCTGGCAGTTTGGAGTTTCCCTGGGAGCCTGTGTGGGTGCACGGGTTTAGGCCTCCCCTCTCGCAGGGGCTTCAAGCTGCTGTTTCCCTGGTGGCCTAGCAGCACCATTTTTTGGCCCTCTCGCCGCCCTGGCCAGTGCACTTCCCTGCTCCCCTGCTCCTGCTCCCCGCAGGACTCTTCTCCTCCACCTCTAGCCCTGTGAGGAGCTTCCTCCCCCTGTTGCCAGAGCAAGTCTCTCACATAGTCCCTCCCCTGCAGGAGTTCAGTTCCTCATTCCCTCCGGAGTTTGCCCTTGCTGCCCACACTTCACTGTTCAGATTTCTAGTCTCCAGGGAGCCTGGAGCTGCTTCAGTTAAAGATGCCCCTCTGGCTAGAGCCACCACTGCCCAGAACCAACCTTGGCCTGCGGGCTGGTTTGGAACTGTCTCCCCTGGTCTTCTGTAGGTCTCTGCTGCCCCTGGGCTGTGCTCCCCTGAGTCCAGATGCTGACAGCTCCAATTCTTAGGGACCTGAAGATGTCTCGCACTCCCTATCCTATCCTCCAGCTGCTCTGGTACTTGAGAACACCATCAGCACTGCTCTCTGCTCTGTTGTCATCTTTGATCTGAGAATCACACTCTTAAGACATAGTCCTGGCTGTGAATTTAGCTTTGGTACAGGATTAACACAGGAGCATGTGCTCTCAAGAGTGGAGACTTGTTTTGGTAATTTCTTACTAATCCCGTCCCTGAAATATGTGATAGTAAGTACTTTAAATGCTTATGATATAAGTGAATATGTTGTATTTTAATTTCAGGATGTGTTTGAATGTACTTAAAAAAATAAATTTCCCAGTTCAGATGTGTGGGTTTTTAAAGTTTTCCTTAATAGATAGCACATTTGTGGTTTTAAGATCAAAATATAGAAGGGAATACAGTGAAAAGTCTTCTTTTCACTTCTGTTCTCTATCTGATCAGTACAACATGCTCGTTCTCATGAAAGTATGTATAAACAAATGCAAGCCAAAGAACTTATGTGCAAGACCCATGGTCATGAACTAAGGGGGAGATTGCTGGAGGGAAGGGGGTACCAACTGGATGGAGGGGCAAAGGAAAATAATTGGGACAACTGTAACAGCATAATCAATAAAATGTACTTTAAAAAAGTATAAGCAAATGAAAATATATATTTTTATTTTTCATGGTTTTTACTCAAAAGGTATGTTACTAAAAATAATGTTCAGCCTTATGCTTTCTTAGCTCTCAACGTATCTTGAAGATCTTATATTAATAAAGAGCTTCTTTCTCCTTTTTTTGGTTGTTTCACAGTTGAAAAATGTTTCATTGTTTGGGCATCTTATGATTTATTTAACAAGTATTCCCACCGAAAAATACTTGGCTTTTCCTAAGCATTTGTTATTTTAAACAATGTTAAAGTTAGTACATTGTACATATGCCATTTCATACACACGCATATAGACACACTTGCATACAGAAGACTGTGCAGTCTATATGACAAATTCTCCAAGTGGAATTGATGAACATGCTATTTTAATATACATTACTACATTGCCCTCTATAGGGATTGTAGCATCAGATGTTGTTAAAACTAATTTTGCTATTTGAAACACTGTTTTAAAAAGAATATTTACTCTGGTTTTGGTTTCTTTGCTGGTTAGGTTATCTGAACTTTGGTAAGAGTGATAGATTGTTCTAGATCGTTGGTTTCTACTACTGGCCAAGGGGTTCCCAGGTTTATATGCTAAGTGAACATAAATACATAGAAAATAATGTCTTACACATGTGTACTCTATGTTTCAAATGTACGTAGATGAGATTGTATGTAATAAAATGCCAATTCATTTAATAGTGTTACTGAACTAAAGTAACAGATCAGCATCTGTAATCAGTGGTTCCATTGTTTTAGATGACCTTGGACTTTGCTGGCATGTCAGCTTCATTTTGTGCCCTATCAGTTTTTTCAAAGTAGCTTAGACTGGAGGTATAAGAGAACAGAACCAAAAGACTGTGCATATACTATGAGTGTCTATTTGAATATTTTGTAATAAAAGTAATCTTTTTCTTGTAGATATTCCTTTAAGGACCAGCCTTCCACCACCATTCAGAAATTATAAATATGGTAAAAATTTTTCATATTCTTTTAAAATATACTTAATATAAAGTCACATTAGTGTTATGTTGATTTGAATTTAAATTTGGTTTTCAAAAATGAGTTTATTATTTGTAAATAAAAACGAATATGGAAGTGTATTGAGAAATACAAGAATTCTAGTAGTATGTTGTTAAAGTAAATTGTAATCACGTAGTAGGGAAGTGGCCTATTTGTGAGGTGTAGCATGTTTGGCAAACTATGTCTAAAATGAATTTTTTTGCCAGGTAATCAAAACAAGGGGAAATGATTAAAGACTAGGAATTAAAAGAAGATTTTAAATGCCAGTTACTTAAGCCTGTTATACAGCAGTGTTTATGTTGCAAATGTTGATTTTAAAATGTAGTAATAAGGCATTAAGCTGGGTTTTACTATTCATTATAGAGATGGTACAGTTATTAACCTTCAGCATAGTGATACTCATCAAACTTTGAAATGTCTCTTGAGAATTATGATGTACCTAATAAATATTTCTGTTAATTGGTGCGAACATTTTAAAGTATAAATATTTTATTACCTTAGATCATTTTTTTGGAGTAGCTTTTAATTCTGTTCCCATTTGGTAGAGCAACTTATGACCTAAAATTCTTTGAAATCACAATCTTCCACTTGTGTATGCATTTTAATATCCAGAGACTAATTGTGAGGTCATAAGGGGTAGTCAAGCAGAAGTTGAAGGCACTGAGTGGAAAGTACTTTGATTTATTGGGCTTAAAGAATTTACATACTAACTATTGAATAAGAGAAAGGAATAAAAGGCATGATTAAGTAAATGTGAAACTTCTCAATTTTGGCTTTCATGGTTTTCAAAGCATAATGCGTTAAGCTTGAATCAATCTACACATGCCATTTCCTTAGAATAAATTATATAGGCTTCCCTTTTTTGTATGGTCTGTAAGTGTTCAAACTTGTGTTTCATGGAAGTTCTTTAGAAAATTAAGTTTTAGATAATGAAAGCATCAGAATATTCGATTGCTATTCTTCATGGTAGATAATGTACTTTTACATTATTTTACCTTATTAACATCATCTATTTTCTGGTATTTCTATACTATTCAAGAGAATTGGCAGAAAAATTAACGCATTTATTTGTGAGGAAATTAGAGGAGTACTAGGGTTTAGATAGACTTCCAAGTGATTCTGAGTTTGGCTTTCCAACAATCTGCTTTGTGTTCAACAAGAAAGGCTGAAATGTTACATTCTCACCAGGCATTACCCTCCAGTAGTGCTACATGCCCTGTGGGAATGTTTTGGGTGTTGGGGTGTGGAAAGGGCAGAGGCAAATTTCAGTTTTGTTAGTTGCTCAATCTCTGCCCTTGGGTGAAGGGCTGGTGCTCTCTGGGGGGCCACAGAGAATCTGAGATTTCTCAGAGTCCTTCATTTACTTATAAATGTATTCCTCCCATTTAATTGGCATCTACATTGGCATTATTGATTTGCCTTGGCCAGACTGTGTGTCCCTATGGGCAGGGGTTGTTGCTTTTTTAAAAATCCTTACTGCCTAAGCACTTCAGTTGTGCAGTGCAGGGCTGCTAACCCTACTTGTTTTATAAGGCTGTATGGGATGAAACAATGCACATACAAACATGTTTAATACTCCACAAATATAAAATACTTTTTGTATTTTCATAAGGTCACTTTCCTCAAGGAATTTGCCTTAAGGAAACAATATCTATATATATTGTTTCAGTTAATAATGAAGGTTTTTAAAAAAAATTTATTGTTGTTGTATTACATCCATCCCCTTTTTGCTCCCCTCTGTCCAATAATGAAGGTTTTTTAAAGAAGTAAAAACAAGTGAAAGAGAGTATTTAACAAAGAAAGGGACATTACTGCAATACCTTTTGCTAGTTTGTCATTTCTCCTTTTTTATTCTCTTCCTGTCTTACCAATTTCTGTTAGAAAAATCTAACGAAAATTTCTGTTAAAAGCATTTACTTTCTGCTAAAAAATGTGGTCTTCTTATTGTGGTTGCAGAACTTATTAGAGCAAAAAATATTTCTAATTTAAAGGCTCATTAGCAAAATACATGGAGCGTGATGAATATTTGGTAAGGTCAAACTCTAGTTTTGCTGGTTGATTGTAACAGACTTTAAGCAAGGTCCTTTTATTAAACAACAACAACTATAAACTACTACTGGGTTCTCTAACTTGTTTCCAGTAATAGACTGGTATCTACCTATATTGAGAAAAAGAGTGTAATAGGTAACTCAGAATAATAGGTAATCCAAAAGCCACATTTGTTTATTTTCTTGTGTACATTGTAAGCTAATTTTTAACAGCTGTGGCATGTTTACATTACTAATGTACAAATTTTAGTTAGGTTAGATTTCTTGTTATTTCTTAATAATACATAGGATTAAGCTGACCTTGCATTATGAATTGCAATAGATAATTGAAATATGACTATTTCAGTTAATGGGTAATTCAGAGTGATAGTTCGTAACTGGATATATACTCCTATTCTTTGTAGTATTAGAACATAGTTAAATCAAGGTCTGTTTTTAAATAGATCCTTTCATTTCATTTTACTGTTGGAATTCCTTCTTGAATCAAACAACATGACAAAAATTAATTTCAGTTGAAGCTTAAGAGTTTATTCATGCATAGTAATACACACATGTAATCATAATGCATTAATTAAATGGTTAAATAAAACTGAAGAATTGGAAAAATTTCTGAATTTAAACCTGTGGAATGCTATGTCTGTTATATAATTAAGAGCTGGTTGTTTGTGGAGTTAGAATTTTACCCAATGAGGAGGAATTACTTATTGAAAAAGCACAATGCAGCCCAACTTTAAGATAAACAGTTGGAAGATTCTAAAATGGCTGCGGAATGGGTGGAAGCTATACTCACCTGCTCCCGGTGCCGAAGTGAATTTACAGCTAAATTTTAGAGCAATCAACTGAAGGCTAGCTGAACTGAAATATTATTACCAAGGGTTTACAGAAGAAGCCACATAGAGACTGTTAAGAAGGGCGGAGACATGGAAAGGGTTAGCAGCTGACAAGGCAGAAGGATATCTAGGCTATAAAACTCAGCATCCCCTTGGAGCAAGGGGTCTCAATCCCATGCAGAAATCCCCAAACCAGAGCAAAAGATACAGGAAGAGGAGCCCACATAGCATCTGGTGGTGAAAATCAGTGGGGATTCATTCTGTCTGGGTGACAAAGGATCAGCTAGAGACCCAGATGCCAGCTTCCCTGGGTCAAGCACTCCTGCTGTTATAGCACCAGTCTGGGGAGTGCATTGCTCAGTCGTCCAGCTACTGGTGACCTGACTCTGCTGTAGTGAGGACCTGCAGAGAGCTCTGCTGTCTGCACACAGCAGAGACATTTGGGTGCTCTTTTTCTGGGGGACCTCTTGGCAGAGACTCCCCAGAATTGTGTAACTTTGGAAAGGGGATCATTCTTTTCCACCTCATGCACAGAGCCAGCGTCCCACACCATACCTCTATGGGATCACTGGGCCTGCCCTCCCACTATGTGGCCCTGCCCTGCTGAGTTTAGTCATGCAGGGGGATCAGAGAGGCATACAAAGCTGGTGCTTTCAGAGCATCTCCTGGGGAAGACTTGGTCTGGGAGTTAGATGGGTGGGTGCTGGGTTTTGTGGCTGCATCATTGTGAGGTACCCTTATTTCCCCTGCAAGCTCAGCTTGCACTATCTCAGGAAAGGAAAGAAGTGCCTACTCCCTTCTATAGGCTTGCTGGCAGCATCCCCAGTGGAAAATTGTTCAGATCAGCCCTATCAAGTCTCAGTGGACCTGCCCAGCTGAGCTCAGTTCTTTAGGGGGAAGAGTGTGCTGCTCTGAGTTGGAACATGTGGGATGTACCTGTCTTGGAGGCTGTTGTCTGGGCTCAGGATGAAGTGCTTGGCCCCCTCCTGCAGGCATGGCTGGCACCACCCCCAGTGGGAGACTCTTGATCTATCCCTTCTGAGCAGAACAGGGTGACTCTGCCCTGTTCTGCTTGCTCCTGCAGAGGGGATGGCTGGCTACTCCCAACCTGAACCTGCAGCATGCTAGAGTTGGACTCTGGCAAACAGAGCAGTTTATCTCTGGAATAGGAGCCACTTTCTCCTCATTGGGTGCCTGACCACGCAGCCCCCAACTAGGGACCCCACTAGCTCTGTCCTCCCAATTCCACTCACTCTGTTCTACTGAACTCATGACCCATAGAAGGTCTTTCTTCAGAAGGCTATAGAGGCCAGACAACCTCTGGGGGAGGCAGTGTAGCTGGCAGGTGGAGGTAGACCTCAGGGAGCCTCAGACCTTTTTTTAGGTCTATCCTGTCTCTAAGCCAGTTAGTTACTACAGTGGAGCTCCCATAAGACTGTCAGCTGATTCCCCAACAGAAACATTTCTAGCCAGAATGGATGGACATGGAATACTCAAAGTGATTAAAAGCAAGAACCTACAACCAAGAATACATTGCCTAGCAAGGCTAACATTTAAATTTGAAGGAGAAATAAAGAACTTCTCAGACAAAAAAAGTTAAGGAATTTGTTACCACCAAACTGGTATTACAACAGATGTTAAAAGGCCTTCCTGAAGAAGAAGAAAAGAACAAACGCAGAGGGCCAAATAAATAAATACCTATCAATGATAAATTTAAATGTAAATTGATTAAATACTCCAATCAAAAGACATAGGATAGCCCTGGCTGGTATGATTCAGTGTATTGAGTGCCGACCTGTGAACTAAAGGGTCGCTGGTTCGATTCCCAGGGCACATGTCTCATGCACCCAGTTGGGGGTGCATGAGAGACAACCACACATTGATGTTTCTCTCCCTCTTTTTCACTGCCTCGGAGGCTGCCAAAGTGAGGAGACAAACATACAAATGAAAGAATAGATCAAAACTCCAGATATGGAACTAAACAAAATGGAGATAAACAATCTTATCGTATGCACAGTTCAAAACACTGGTTATAAGGATGCTCAAGGAACCTAGTGAGGACCAGAACAGCATGAAGAAGATCCAGCCAAAAACTAAGAATACATTAACTGAAATAAAGAACAGTTTACAAGGAAACAACAGTAGAGTGGGTGAAATCAAGGATTTGGAACATAAGCAAAAAACCAATCAGAACAAGAAGAAAAAAATAATAATAAAGAGGATAGTGCTCACTTCAGCAGCACATATACTAAAATTGAAATGATACAGAGAAGATTAGCATAGCCCCTGCACAAAGATGACATGCAAATTCTTGAAGCATTCCATATTTTTCAGAGAATATATTACAATCTTTCAGCAACAACAAAAAGAGGATAGTATAAACAGTCTCTGGGATAGCATCAAACAATACAACCTTCACATCACAAGGATTCTAGAAGCAAAAGAGAAAGAGTAAGAAATTGAAACTTATGTGAAAAAAATAATGAAAGAAAACTTCCCTAATTTGGTGAAGGAAGTAGACATACAAGTCCAGGAAGCACAGAGAGTCCCGAACAAGATAGATGCAAAGAGGCCCACTCTGAGACTCATCATAATTAAAATGACAGATATTAATGAGAGAATCTCAAAAGCAGTAAGAGAAAAGAAGATAGTTACCTATAGGGGAGTTTCCATGAGTATCAGCTGATTTCTCAAAAGAAACTTTGCAGGCTAGAAGGGACTGACAAGAAATTTTCAAAGTCATGAAAAGCAAGGACCTACCACCAAGATTGTTCTACCCAGCAAAGGGCAGATAAAGAGCTTCCCAGACAAGAAAAAACTGAAGGAGTTAATCATCATCAAACCATTATTATATGAAATGTTAAAGGTACTTATTTTATTTATTAAATATTTTATTTATTTTCAGAGAGAGGGGAAGAGAGGGAGAAAGAGGGAGAGAGAAACATCAATGTGTGGTTTTTCTCTTCCATGTCCCCAACTGGGGACATGGTCCACAGCCCAGGCATGTGCCCTGACTAGGAATCAAACCAGAGACCATTTGGTTCACAGGTTAATGCCCAATCCACTCAACCACACCAGCCAGGGCCTAAAAGGACTTATTTTTAAAAAGGATCAAAACTATAAACAATAACATGGCAATAAATATGTATAATATGTATCTATCATTAATCAACTCTAAAAAACAAACTAAGCAAATAAGAACAGACAGAATTATAGATACGAAAAAGGTTTTGATGGTTGCCAGATGGAATGGGGGTATGAGTGAATGGATAAAGAGGTGAAGGGATTAAGAAGTATAAATAAGTAGTTATAGAATAGCCATAGGGATGTAAAGTACAGTATAGGGAATGGAGTAGTAAAAGAACTTATATGCATGACCCATGGACATGAACAAAAGTGTGGGCATTGCCTCAGGGAGTTGGGGGTTGCTTGGTGGAGGGGGACAAAGGAGGGAAAATTGGGATAACTCTAATAGCATAATCAATAAAATATTTTTTTTAAATAAAAGGAACTAAAAACTGACAGTACAGAAATACAAAGGATTATAAGAAAATACTATGAGCAATTATGTGCCAACAAATTGGGACAACCTAGGTGAAATGAATAAATTCCTAGAAACACACACTCTTCAAAAACTAATTTAGGAAGAACTAGAAAATCTGAATAGACCAATTACAACTAATGAAATTGAAATAGTAATTGAAAAACTCCCAGCAAACAAAAGTCCTTGACTGAATGGCTTCACAGGTGAATTTTTCAAACATTCAATGAAGATCTAACACCTATTCTTCTCAAACACTTCCAAAACAATTCAAGAGGATTGAAGACTCCAAGCTCATTTTACAAGGCCAGCATTATCCTAATTTCAAAACCAGATAAAGACAGAGAAAGAAAATTATATGCCAATATCCTTGGTGAACATAGATGCTAAAATCTTCTATAGCATATTAGCAAACTGGATCCAGCAACACATTAAAAATATCATATACCATGATCAAGTGGGCTTTTTTCTAGGGATGCAAGGTTAGTACAATATTAGCAAATCAATAAACATAATGCATCACATAAATAAAATAAAGGATAAAAACCACATGATCATATCAATCAGTGCACAGAAAGCATTTGGTAAAAATCCAGCACTCATTTATGATAAAAAAAAAAAACTCTTAGCAAAGAGGGAATAGAGGAAACATACCTCAACATAATAAAGGTCATATATGACAGACCCACAGCCAGCATCATACTTGATAGGCAAAAACCAAAAACATTTCCCTAAGAACAGGAACAAGATAGGGATGTCTGCTTTTACCACTCTTATTTAGCACGGTACTAGAAGTTCTGGCCATAGCAATGAAACAAGAAGAAATAAAGGACATCCAAATTGGAAAGGAGGAAGTAAAACTATTATTATTTGAAGATGACATGATACTGTATATAGAAAACACTTAAGTTTCAGGACACAGAATTAATATTCAGAAATCAGTGCCATTTTTAGGCCAGTAATGAACTATCAGAAAGAGAAATTAAGAAAATTATCCAATTATTGCAACAAAAAACAAATAAGGTGCTTAGGAATACATTTAGCCAAGGAGTTAAAAGACCTGTACTAGGAAAATTACAAGACACTGAAGAAAAAAATTGAAGAAGATACAAATAAGTATAAGCATATACCATGTTTACAAATAGGAAAAATTAACATTGTTAAAAATCCATACTCTTCGAAACAATCTACAGATTCAACACATTCTTGTTAAAATAACCAATGGTATATCCCACAGATCTAAAAGAAATATTCCAAAAATCTTTTATGGAGCCACAAAAGACCCTGATTAGCCTCAGTAATCTTGAGAATGAAAAACAAAGTTGGAGGTATCACATGACATCATAGCAAACTATAGACTACAAGGCCATAGCAATCAAAACAGTCTGATATTGGCATAAGAACAGACACATAGATCAATAGAACAGATCAGAGAGCACAGAAATAAACCCACACCTTTATGGACAATTAATATTTGACTAAGGGGGCAAGAATATACAGTGGGGTAAAGACAGTCCGTTCAATAAACAATGTTGGGAAAATTGGACAGATATGAGAACACCAACTTTCACCATATACAAGAATAAACTCAAAATGGGCAAAAGATTTAAAATGTAAGTTGCAAAACCATAAAAATCCTAGAAGAAAACATATACTGTAATATTTCAAATATTTCTCATAGCAGTATTTTTGCAAGGGAAACAAAGGGGAAAACAAATAGGAAGGACTACATCAAACTAGGAAGCTTTTGCACAGCAAAAGACACCATCAACAAAATGAAAAGGGAACCCACTGTATAGGACAACCTATTTGCCAATGATACATCTGATAAGGGGTTAATTTAAAAAATATGTAAAGAATCTATGCGACTCAACACAAAGAAGACAACCCAATTAAAAAATGTGCAAAGGACCTGAACAGACGCTTCTCCAAAGGGGACATACACATGGCCAATAGAGAAAAAGATGCTCAATATCACTAATTATCAGACAGAGAAAAATTCAAACCATAATGAGATACTACCTCACATCTGTCAGAATGCTATTATCAATAAATCAGCAAACAAAAAGTGCTGGCAAAATGTGGGGAAAAGAGAATCTTTGTGTACTGTTGGTTGGAATGCATACTGGTGCAGCCACTGTGGAAAACAGTATGGAGTTTTCCTCAACAAATTAAAAATGGAACTGCCTTTTGACCCAGCAATCCTACTTCTGGGAATATATCTGAAGAGACCTGAAACAGTAATTCAAAAGAACATGCTGCACCCCTATGTTTATAGCAGCATTATTTACAATAGCCAAGATCTGGAAAGGGCCCAAGTGCCCATCAGTAGATGAGCAGATAAAAAAGCAGTAGTGCATTTACACACACAGATGTAATACAGATACAAACAACAGTGTAGTGATAGCCAGAAGGAAAGGGGATGGAAGGTAGGTGGAGGTAGGCAAAGGTGGGAAAATTGTGGTGAGAAGACTTCTTGTAGGGTGGTGGACACACAAGGCAAGTGTGCAGATGATGTTTTGTTGAGTTGTACACTTGAAACCCATAAGATTTTGTGATTCAGTGTCACCCTAATAAATTCAATTTTTAAAAACAATAAAAAGATTAAGAAGTAAAGGATAGATTGAATAAAGCAGGTTAGACAGTGTAAGCCTGTGAAGTAATAGAAAACTTCTAGAATACAGAATACTGGTATTCTTAGTGCATGAGCAGCTTTTTTTCAGATTGCCAGTTATCTTTGAGAATGTTTGAATTCTTGGAATGGTAACAACTTATCATAGTAATCATTTGACCCTCCCTCCATCACTGTATCTATTATGAAAGATTAATCTGTTTTTACTTAAGATAATATTTTTACATTATTTGCTATTTTTATAATTTGGTGACTTCAAAAACCAGGATAGAGTAATGTGGTTCACTTGTCTTCTACTCTATGGGAAATGTGCTGAGTTGACTTCAGATTATAGCATGCACACAGTTGTGTGGTTAAAGAACAAGGCTTTAATCTTTTTTCCGGCTAGAAACATGGAGGGTGCTGAGGAGAAGAAGAAGAAGGAGAATAAGGTTCCTGCTGTGCGAGAAACCCTTAAGAAAAAGCGAAGAAATTTCACAGAGCTGAAGATAAGCACCTGAAAAAGAAATTTGCACGAAAGATGCTTCGAAAGGCAAGGAGGAAGCTTACCTATGAAGCTAAGCACTGTCACAAGGAGTACAGGCAGATGTAGAGAACTGAGATTAGAATGGCTTAAATGGCAAGAAAAGCTGGCAAATTTTACATACCTTGGAACCCAAATTGGCATTTGTCATCAGGATCAGAGGGATCAGTGGTGTGAGCCCAAAGGTCTGAAAGGTGCTGTAGCTTCTTCGCCTCCGCCAGATCTTCAACAGCACTTTTGTTAGGCTCATTAAGGCTTCGATGAGCATGCTGAGGATTGTGGAGCCATATATTGCATGGGGGCACCCAAACTTGAAGGCGGTGAATTAATTAATCAATAAAGCGTGGTTATGGCAAAATCAACAAAAAATGAATTGCTCTGACAGATAATGCATTGATTGCTCGATCTCTTGGTAAATATGGCATTGTCTGCATGGAGGATCTAATTCATGAGATCTCTACTGTTGGAAAACGCTTCAAAGAAGCAAACTTTTTGTGGCCCTTCAAATTATCTTCTCCATGAGCTGGAATGAAGAAAAAAATAGATCACCCATTTTGTAGAAGGTGGAGATGCTGGTAACAGGGAAGACCAGATCAACAGGCTTATTCGAAGAATGAACTAAGGTATTTACCATGGTTATTTTTGTAATTTGGTCAGTTAATAAAAAGTGACTGCTTTAAAATTGCAAAAAAAAAAAAAACCCCGAAAACAAAAAAACCCAAGGCTTTAAAAGGTCTTCATACAGGGACTTAATTTTAATGGTATGCCAATTAATTTTTCTTTTACTGTATACTAGATTTTTTAAAGAACCTGGTCATAAGGTAAGGTCTTAAATTTCTCAGTTTCATAGCCACCTTCCTCTGATTTTACTTGAATAATTTGAAATGAAGTTTTAGAATAATGTTTATGAAAAAACAACTTGTTTTCTTTCTTTCAGATAAATTAAAGATTATTCATCAAGCACATAAATCAAAGGTATGTTTCATATACCCAGTGTCTGGTACATAGCTAATAATGTAGATTTATTTAGTGAATAAATGAATGAATACATTTACTTACAAAATATTTTCATATTTTTTATTTCATAAATATCCATTCTACAGCTTTACTTTCCATTAAAGAAAAAAGTTCTAAGTCATATCCCTGTTCATAGTAGATCCTTTAAAAAGTGTTAATTTTTTTAAAGGATACACATGATATATATATCAAGCAAATATTTAACATAAAATAAGCTTAAAACTTGTAAATTCAGTTGATACATAAAGGAAGTCACTTATCTGGCAAACCAGTCTCTTTAATTTTCTTAATCCTATATGGAAAGAAGGGAACCAAAAGCAAATAAAAATAATCTGCTTTTTCTGATTTGACTCTCTTCATATAAGAGAAGGCCTGGGACTGTGGCTCTGAGAAGCGAACCTTCTAGTTCCATGGAGGGCGTGGACTGCAATCCTAACATTGTCTTATCTGCCCCAAAAAGAACTGTTTATTTTATTATTTTTTTTTAAGATTTTATTTATTATTTTCAGAGAGAAGGGCAGGGAGAGAGGAAGAAAGGGAGAGAAGCATCGATGTATGGTTGCCTTTCACCTGCCTCCAGCTAAGGACTTGGCTGGAGACCTGGCTTGCAACCTGGTTATGTGTCCTGACTGGGGAATCGAACCAGCAACCTTTGGGTTTGCAGGCTGGTATCTATCCACTGAGCCACCAGCCAGGGCGAGAACCTTTTATTTGTGTGTGTATTATATGTTTACATTTCTGTTTCATTACTTGTTCAGAGTAAATTTTATATGAAGTCATAATCAAAGGTGTGAATCTTACACAGACTGGAGGGATCCTTTTCTTGAAACCAATGACTTTTAACGTTGGCTTCTAATTATAGCAGTAATGTTACTCTTATACAAACTACTCAAGGATGAGGGAGCAGATCTTACTCTTCATAGCACAGGGTCTCATTCATAGGAATGTTTCCATAACAATTTTTGAATTATTTATGAATTCACTTAATGTCATTCTCTTCTCTGGTCATAGATGTCCCCCATAAACTCAGCCAACTTTCAAATACATGTATACCAGAGATTGTAAAGAAAATAGTGTGGGGGTATGTATGTTGACTATGAATTAGTAATGTAAAAAAATTTTTTTTCCTGTAGTTTAAAACAATACATTTATTCCCTTATTGTTCTGGAGGCTAGAAGTCTGAAATCAGTTTCATTGAGCTAAAATCAAGGTATTGGTAGGGCTGGTCCTTTCTAATAGCTTTATGTTTTTTTTTATGTATATACCAAGGACTGCATGTAGAAGTTTAACAGTATCCATTGCAGATGTTTTAAAATTTAGTACTCATGTGTGCCTGGGGCTGTGGTTTGGAATCTGCACTTTGTATGAGTGCTAGAATTTCTCTCTACTGTGCCTGGCCACAGATTCCACTCATTTTCTCTTTTCCAGGTCAGAAGTGTTTACAACCTTATCTCTAAAATGTAGAGAATAGGAAGCTTGGTTTTATTGTATATATTTATTTCATATATATATTACATATATATTATATATATATGAAATATAAAATAAAGTTAAAATCAAACAATATACTCCTTGAAAAGGTTGTAGACCATAAAACACTACAGGATATCTAGGTTCAAGAAGGGCATCTTATAACCATGATCTCATCTAAAATGTGTCCTGCAACTAATCTAGAATTTTGAAAAATAAAAGAACATGTTAACTGTGTCAAACTTCACAACATAAGCTAGCAAAAGTATCACTAAGTATCACTAAAGAAAGAAAGAAAAAAGAAAAAAGAAAGAAATGGCTGTAGATTGTGTCATGTTGTCATGTCATTCTTCATTTTTACTTTGTTGAGCTTGTTCATTTGTTCATGTTTCTCAAAAGGGATAATTAATAAATGATTCCATTATCTTAATGAAGACCTAGTTCAATATACTCAAATAATCAATATTAATAACATTTTTTTAAACCAGGAAATTTCTTCCTATAATTGGAAATATATTAGAATTATTTCTTATATTTAAACATGTTTTATCCTGGCAGGTTAGAGTTGTACAATTAGGGCTTATTTTTCTAGTTGCACAATGTATTTATTTAAAAAGAGATTCCCAAAACAAATTAAGTTAGACGGTTTCTGGAATCTGAGGTTATAAACTTTTACCCAAATTATAACAAATTTAGTTAAGTATACAGCTAGCGATAATTCTTCAAGTTTCCTTTTCAAGTTCCATAAAGAAAGGAATCAATGTATTTTTGACAGAAACCATTTTAAAACTGCAGAGTAACTTCTGTCACGTGTCCTCATTGGTGCCATCCCCAACTCCCATTACCCATCATTTATCCCTCACCTGCAGCGCCTGTGAGTGTTTTAGAATCCAGCCTGTCATTTTTCCAACCCAGCTGTAATTATAGTCTCCGTCCTCAGCCAAAGGAAAGGACTTCCAAATAACTTAATGAACTTGTTCACAAAAGTAATTTTTCCCATTCCCCCACCTTTCTATGTTTAGAATATCTTGCTTCATGACAATTACCAGGTGTCTACTGAAAATTTTTCCCATTACCACAGTAAAAACACTGTCTGGATACTGCTCTGCTATGGACTATGAACTCAGTGTTTGTTGAATGAATAAATCAGTGCAGTACAAATAATTGCCATAATATTATTATTATTATTTTAAAGATTTTATTTATTATTTTTAGAGAGAGGGGTAGGGAGAGAGACAGAGAGGGGGAGAGACATCAATGTATGGTTGCCTTTCACCTGCCTCCAGCTACGGACCTGGCTGGAAACCTGGCTTGCAACCTGGTTATGTGCCCTGTCTTGGAATCGAACCAGCAACCCTTGGGTTTGCAGGCTGGTGCCTTATCCACTGTGCTACCAGCCAGGGGCACCATAATATTATTTATAGTTATTAAGAAAGTGTATTTGTCCAGTGTTGGTGAGGATGCGGGGCAAAGGGAACCCTCATACACCGTTGGTGGGAATATAGGCTGGAGCAGCCACTGTGGAAAACAGTATGGGGTTTCCTTAAAAAACTGAAAATGGTACTGCCTTTTGATTCAGCAATTCCACTACTTGGACTATACCCAAAGAATCCTGAAACACCAATTCATAAGAACCTATGTACACCTATGTTCATAGCAGCACTATTTACAATAGCCAAGTGCTGGAAACAGCCTAAGTGCTCATCAGTGGATGATTGGATCAAAAAACTTTGTTACATTTACACAATGGAATTCTATATAGCAGAAAGAAAGAAGGAACTTGTACCCTTTGCAACAACATGGATGGAACTGGAAAGTATTATGCTTAGTGAAATAAGCCAGTCAGTGAAGGACAAATATCATATGATCTCACCCATTACAGGACAATAATGAACAAAACTAACAACAAGCAAAACAGAACTAAATATATGAATACAGTGAATAGGCCTTCAGTGGTCAGGGGGAAAGGGGT
>PVIW01003357.1:0-21854 GCA_004026585.1 Noctilio leporinus
TTTGGGGCGAAGGGTGGCTGGAGCGGGGGGTGCACCTGAACTTGAGGGAACAGTTCTGCCAGTCGAAGGGGAAGTAAGTGACGGAGATGGGGCAGGAGGAGCGGAAGATGGCGGGCGGCAGCCAGTAGACGGAGCCCGAAGGGTAGATCAGCACGTTGCAGGCATAGGAAATTTGGAAGGAGCCGTCATTGCTGGGGGACAGGGGGACAAGGGCCATAGTGAGCACGGACCAGCTTTCAAACGGCAGAGCCGGGTGCAGTGGGACTTGGGGCTGGAGGAGAGGGGCAGGGCCCTTCAGGAAGGGAGGCTGAGGGAGGCGGGAGGCGAGGGAGGGCTGGGGCGCAACTTGTTCTCCAGCACGATCTCCGGGAGCCACAGCATGTGAGGTGGCAGGCGCAGGACACTGATGTTCCCGAAGGCTGGGGCGTCCCACTGCAGCCGGCTGTCCTTCCAGCCCTGGAAGCCGACGGAAATGTCAGCAGTGGGATCTGCCGTTGTCCCGGCTCCCTCACTCCCTGCGGCTCCCCCAGGGAAGACAGGACAGGGTCTAGGGTGGTGACACAGGTCTGGGGAGGCTGGCGCAGAGCAAGAACGTGGGCCTGCCACGTGTGGCTGGGTAGGACGTGCGCTGCGTAGCTTGGAGAGCCATGTACTCCCACTGAGGACCTAGAAGACTGGTGGCTATGTTACGCGCTTCCGACGGGTGACAGAGGGAGTCTCCTAATAACATCAGGACATGGTGACAGTTTTCCTACAGGCGAAGAATCCTAATCCACCCCAGGCTCTCTCAGGGCCGGGGCTGTCCGAGGTGGGGGGAAGGGCATCTGGGCTGCGGATCCTCTGCAGGCAGGAGCCAGCGCCTTCCGCCTTCCGGGGACAGTGTCTCAGGCAGGCGGGGGATCCCCAACCAGGAGCTGGCACAGGGGAGCTAGGCCCTGTACCACCACCGCACCCCACCCTCTGCTCTGAGCGGGTGTCCTCCTTACATGCTCGATCCACACATTACTGGTGAGGGTCTCCTCGACTTCTTTCTGCAATCAGACAGGAGGGCGGTCCCCAGGGGCCAGCATCATTCTTTCTCCTGCACACATGAACCAGGCACCTCCTCCCAGCTGCCCGCCCTGACTCCCCCGAACTATGGCAACTGGCCCAACTCAGGAGTGGGCGGGCAGAGCAGGAAGCAGGGAGGACACATGGCCTCCGAAGTGCGATGGGGGGGCCCCCCAGAGTGGCAGCTGTGGGCCGTCAGCCCGAGGGCTGGAGGCAGCAAAGGGTACGAGCTGCCACAGGCGGGCCTTGGGCCTTCAGCTTCCTCCATGGCTGTCCCAGTGCGGGAGACAGCCAGGCCTCCCAGGAGCCGTCCCAGCCCTTCGGTCCCCAGCCCGGCCCTGGGAGGGCCGCTCACCAGGGAGATGAGGTTGGAGAGGGTGAGGGCCAGGGAGATCTCCACAATGTCGTCTTTGTGAGCCACCGGCCGGAGCTCCTTGTCGTAGCCCTTCTCCTTAAACAGGTGCCGGATCAGCCGCTCCTCCTCGCTGAGACCCCAGCTGCCTGGGGGTGGGTGGGACAGGGACTGTGTGTGGCAGGGCCAGGAAGGAAGCTGTCCTGAGGCCCTGCGGGGCACCCCTCCCCTCCCTGGGGTGGTCGGCCCTCGGGAAGACCGGGAAGACCGGCAGTGGGAGTGTGGGGAGGGCCGGGGGTGGGGGTGGGGGCAGCAACCGATGGGATGGCATCAGTCTTACCTCTCACGGCCAGGGTGGCCAGCAGTCCCAGCATTAGCACAGGCCCCTCCATCCCGTCCCTCCAACTAGGTGCTGCGTCTGCTCCTCCAGTCCACTGGGCTGGGCTGTGGGTGAGTGGCAGCAGGGACAGGTGCAGATGGGGGTGGGGGGACCAAGGGAAGAGGCAGCCGGAAATGCAACCTGATCCCTCTGGGCTCTGCCGTAGGTGATGAGGGGGCTGGGACAGGGACTGGCTCCAACACAGGAGGCAAAGATCCCGGACCAGGATTCCCCACAGCTAGCAGTGGGGCGAGAGCTGGGGGGGCCAGGGGACCCAGGGGGCAGAGCTGGCCAGCCATGGAGCAGGGAGTGGCGACAGGCAGACCCCCGAGCCATTTCTGCGGGGGGGGGGCGCCCATCTGCTCAGAGGGGGCTCAGCCGCCCTCTCCTGCGCCCGGTGACCCCTGCCACCTGCTGCCTGAGCTGGGCCCTGCGGGGCCCCACTCCTAGAGAGCTGTAATATCCCCTCACCAGTTCCCGTCCCAAGAAAGCTCCAGAGCTGTCTCCGTACATCATAAATAACATTTATTAAAGCAATTGCGATTTTCTGATGACACTTCTGGTAAGACACGTGGGGCCCAGGCCCTCCGCCCTACCCCAGCTGTCTGGCCAGCTGTGGCAGTGACAGTTTGTCATCATGCTCCCTGAACACTCCCAGCCCCTGGGAGCGGGAAGGTCCTGACCAGGGGCTGGGGGCCCAGACTTAGCTCACGGCTGCCCAGCTGGGGGAACCTGAGGGCCAGGTAGGTGGGGCTCCTTCATCCCCAGGCCCCCGCTCTGCCCTGCACCCGCCTGGCCTCCGTGGGGCTCTGCCTTGGCCTGAGCGGCCAAGCGGAAGGCCTGCAGGGCCTGCACCAGCAGCCGGGGGAGGCTTCGAGCCAGCGTGGCTGGCTCCAGGCCCACCAGGCCACCGAAGACCACACGCCGACCCCCCAGACCGGCCCGAACCCAGGCTTGGAAGAGCCCCGTTACTGTCTTGGAGCCCAGATCAGCCAGGACCTGCAGACAAAGGGCAAGGTGTTCAGGGGAGCAGAACCCTACTCTTGGTCCCCTCTTCCTGGCCCTCCAAACTCCCACCCAAACCCACCCCCTTCCCTGCCCCGGCACAGCCCTGCACGCTTTCTGCTCACTTGGACAACCCCTCCAGGCCCCCTACTCACAACGCCCTGCTCCCCACCACCGTCACACCCACCCAGCACCCCAGCACCCCAGCTCCCGTACAGGCCCTTCCCCTAGGACTGTGCCCCCACCCCAGGATGCAGGGGGGAAGGCCCTCCTTCCTGCAGGGGAGGGTGCCCCTTCTGTCCCACTACCAATCAGGGCTGGCCTGCATCTGTCTTCAGAGGCCACTGTGAAGGAGTGTGAGAAGCTGGTGACCTACCTCCTGGAAATCCATGGCCAGGTGCTCAGAGGGGACCTGCAGGATCCAGGCATGGGTGTCCTGGAGGGCGGCCAGCTTCTGCCGCAGGGGCTCCAGGGCAGGGCAATCTGCAGAGAAGGAGGAACACCAGCAGGGAGTGGGGTGGGTTCCCACCAGTACTTCAGGACCACACCTCAGGGAGCAGCTTCTCACCCTCGATGGGGAAACTGAGGCTCAGAGCAGTGAAGTGAAAACAGCTGAGCATTTCCTGATACCCATGAGGGTCCAAGGCCACAAGTAATCCCAGAGAATCAACCCCCTGCTTCCGGGGAGGGGGCGGGTCTGCCCGTTGCCCCATGGGGTAACTGCCTCCCAGTGCAGATAGATCCCTGGAAACTCCTGCACCCTCGCAGCTCTGGGCCTACGGCCTGGGCAAGGGCGGACGGGCGGAGTAGTTACCCTGCGCGCCTCCGCTTAGACAGCGGTGCGCCTGCCGCCGGAGATCCCGGCATCGCGGGGTTAGGGGGACACCTTGGCCGCTCAGGAGTGGGACCGGGACTGGGCTGCGAGGGCTTGGGGTACCTGGGTGCAGCCACTCCTCTCGGGAGGGAGGCCTAGGAAGCTCCCGGAGCGACGGGGTGCGGTGAGCCGGGAGCCGCATCCCCGGGTGCGGGCCCAGCTGCTCCTGGGCGCTGCGAAGCAGCTCCAGCAGCGTGTGCGCCAGGGAGCGCAGTTCTGCGGTTGGCACAAGGGGCCTGGAGGTCAGACGTGGGCCAGGCCCCCCGCTGCCCAGCCCAGCCCCTAGAACCGGACTGACCGCATCGCCGTCGGCGCTGCAGGCACTGCTGATGCGCTAGGGGAGCGCAGGCGCCCTTGAGTCCTGGGCACAGGTGGGCGTAGAAGGCGCAAGGCGGGGTGGCGTCTGCTGGGGGCTCCCCCGGAGGTTCCCAGGCCAGAAGTTCCCTGCAGCTGGGCTCGCGGCTGGAGGAGGCGGCTGCCGAGACCGGCAAGGGCCGGTTCATCCCCTCCCCCCAACCCCGTTTTGAGTCTAAGCCTCGAAAGCTCTGCCCTGGAGGGAGATGGGTTTTCCCGACGCAGGAAGGGGCTGAGGGTAGGCGGAAAGGAAACAAGGTTGGGCTCCTCCCAGAGCCGGACCTTCTGCGGTGGGAGCAACAGGAATTCGGCACTCACTGCTCATTTGCTCCTGGAGCCAGTCCTTGAACACAGCTACGCGGGTGTAGACCCCAGGTTTCCCTGGCTCCCCGCAGCCGTCCCCCCAGGAGGTGACTCCATACAGGACCTCCCTGGGGCGGGAGTCGGGCTCAGAACAGGTGAGGGGGCCTCCAGAGTCACCCTGCAGGGACCCGAGCCAAGAGAAAGGGCACTGCATCGAACCCCCTCTCCCTCCCCACGTGCCAGCCTTACACCTGACAGGATAAAGCAGCTCGGAGCTCTGCTGGGGTTACCAGTCTTGCACCCATTTTAGCCATGAGGACACTGAGGCTCAGAGAAATTAAGTGACAGCCTGTGTGTAGAAGGAAAGTAGGCTGTCCTGTCCCAGGACAGCGGCCCACCCAGCGCCTTTTGAATAACTGGGGTTCATACCTGGCATGAGTCGACGCCGCCGGCCAGGTAGCCCGCACAAAGCATGGTGCTGGGGTGCAGCGCCGGCCCCAGGGCGCGCCGGCACGTGTCGGCGCTGAGCAGGGGCACGCGCGCCTCCCTGATCGCCGCAGCCTCAGGCCCGTCTACGGGGAAGCAGCAGAGGGGCTCAGGCCTGGGGGGCAGCGGCTCCGCTTTGAGGGTCCCCTTTCCCAGTCCGCATTCTTCCCAGGCCCACGTGCTGCTTGCCTACGTCTGGTTGTTCCGGTACCTTCGAAGAGAGCCCCCCAGCCTGCGATGGCGCAGGCGGTGCCGGCGGGGGGCTCCCGGAGTCCCTGCGGCAGACACACGGGGCGCGCGGGCCCTCCCGGGCTCACCGGCGTCCACAGCTGCACCAGGGCAAGGTCGTTGTGGAAGGTCCTGGGATCAAACTAGGGTCGGGGTGGCGAGGCAGTGTCAACGAGCTGCGGGGTGAAGGTGCTGTCCCAGCTCTGACGTCCTAGGGGTTGTCCTCTCACCTTAGGGTGGGGCAAGATGCGGTTCACCTGCACTTCCTCCCATTGGTCCCCTCGGGGCCCCTCGGCCAGCAACACGGTCCACAGGAGCTCGTTCGGGGCCCTGCGGGGCGAAGGTTGGGAGATAGCTCGGGAATGTCCCCGGGGGCCTCTGCTCTGCGCCCAGGGGCACCACCCTGCGAGGCCGCCCACCCGCTGCTTCCTGCCGCGCGGCAAGGAGGCGGCCCGGGAGCCGGGAGCCGCGGAAGGGGGGGGCGGCCGCCGCCAGGGGGCAGCAGACACCGGCCCTCGCGCGCGTGGCCCACCCGGCTATCTGGGAGGAGTCGGACCCCGAGTTGGGGACGCGGACTGGGCAGGGCCGGGGGCCGGACGTACCCGGCGAAGCAGTGCGCCGCTGTGAGCACCCAGGACGCCGCCACCAGGACGCCACCGCACAGGGGCTGCCCGTGGAGTTGCAGCCTCACCAGCCAGGGCCAGGCCCCGGGCGCTGCCGCGCTGCCCCCCACAATGCGGCCCTGGGCTCGCGTCACATTGCGGGTGTCCCGACGCCTCTGGCCACACTGCCCTAGACAGATGGAAGCGCTGTCGTGAGAGAGCACCCAGCCCGCTCCAGGGTCCACCTGCTCTCAGCCCTGGCCCCTTGAAGCTGTTTCCCGCCTCACCTGGCTCAGGTGGAGCCTGGAGCGAGGGGGCCTGAGGCCTGGGGCGCCCGGGTCCTGCAGGGAAACAGGCCTGCTGAGCTTTCCCGCCAGCGCCCCTCCTGCGACGCAGGCTGGGCCCCGCGCTCCTTCCCCGGACCCCGCGCTCCGCCCGCCCGCAGCGGCCAGGGTCCGCGTCCGCGCGGCGCCTCCCGCGGGAGCCCAGGCTGCCCCTGCCGCCTGCCCTCGCACAAGCCGTGCCCCCTCCCCCTCCAGGTGGTCCTGGCTGCAGCCCCACCCCGTTCCTGTCTCCCGGAAGGGGTCAAGTCTGAATGGGGGAGGGGGGCAGAGAACAGGCGGGAGCAGGGGTGCAGCTCACCTGCACAGGGGGTCGTGTGGTTGGCGCAGCCTCGGCACTCGTGCAGCCTGTGGCGGATCTCCATGGCCACTACCTTCACCGCCCGCCGGGCGCTCCTCTGGGCAGCCTGCAGTGCCTTTGTCCCCTGGGCCGACAGAGCTGCGGGGACACAGGGCACGCCAGGCGCAGTTGGGGAAGACGCGAAGGCTTGTCCTCCTGGCCCCTGCCCGGGCCCTGCCTTGGGACCCACAGGGACACAGGCTGGACTCCAGGGGCGCTGGGATGGAATGGGGGAGTCAGAGGCCCAGCACTCAGAGCTGATCGTTCTGGATGCCCAGCCCAAGATATCTGTCATTCAACCCAGCTGGGCTGGAATCTTGGCTAAAGGTCTTCCGTTAAAAGCCTTGAAGGAAAAACAACACCCTGGAGGTAGACACCACGGAACACGCTGACATAAAATGACTGTGGTCGGGCGGCACATCTTTGGGCCCAGAGAGCCAAGGGGATGCTCTGGGCCTTGTCCGTCTTGCTTGACCTGGAAACTTCCAGAATGCGTTTCCTGGCTGGCTCCCCTCTCCTTCCATCCTCACCTCCTCCCTCTCTCCCCTCACCTGTGTTCCCGGCCCCTTCTCCCGGGAGGGTAGGCGGAGGAAGGCAAAGGTCCTTGGGAATTGGGGCGGAGAGCTAGGGTTCCCCTGCCTGGGACCCAGGTCCTCTCCGCCTCCCGCCTCGCTGCTCCCTCTGGCCAGCCCGCTCACCTTGCAGCGTGCTGGGAGGCAGGCGCGTGTACAGCGGGTCCCCACGAGCAGATGGTGGGTCTGGGAGGGACAGCAACAGCAGCACAGCCAGCAGCATGGTGACCAGAAGCCGGGGCACCAGCCCTGTCCTATTTCCACCCTCCAGGCACTTATCTTGTGGTGCCCGCCCTTCCGTTCCTGGGCACCGAATTCTTGTTCCCCAGACCCTCTGATCCTCTTCTCGTAGTCAAAGTCACTGCTTCCCTTGGTGGTCCCTCACCTGGCCCTTAACTCCTGGAGCCCACGGGGGAACAGGGTTTGGGGGTCTATATAGAGGACAGGGGGGAGGGGTATTGGGAGGGGGCCAGGGTTGAGGGAGGGCACAGGGTAGTGGGCTCATCCCTCACCTTTGAAGTCTCATCATCCGGCTTTGAGGTCCCCCCTTCCGTCAAAGGGGCCCTTGTTTCTGCTCCATCAAAGGGGCTGGGACAGCCCAGAAGAGTCGACAGTTGGGCTGGGGGCCAGGCAGAGGGGGGCTGATTGACAGGCAGGGGCGGGCCCTGCCTCCAGAATTCAGATGGGGGGAGGGTCCCATTTGCCTCCATTCCCTGAGGAGTTCACAGGTGTGCTGGGGACAGGCACTCTTGGAGGGAGGAGGGCAGGGGTGGCTGAGGGTCCTCCGCAGCCCCCGCTCCTGAGCAGGTGCCCGAGCTCCAAGCTCCTCTGCCCCTAATTGCTTGGCAGCGCCCATTCCCGCTGTAGCCATTTCTAGGGATGATCAAAGCGCCCTAATTAGCGCCGTAGTAATTGCTGTACTGGGGGTAGTGGGGTGGGAAGAGGCAAAGGCAGGGGGACACTGGAGTGGCCCAGAGAGGAAGGCGGGAGATGAAAGGCCCCACCAGTGGCCCAGTTTGGGGAGGACAGGCCCCAGCAGCTTCTGATGCTCTCCCAGACCCCTGCCCCTGTGCAGGGCCCACTTCGCCCATTGCCTGTCCAGCATTGTTCTCAGTAGCTGTGACCCTGATCCGGCAGAGGGAGCAGTCTTCTGGGGTCTCACGGGAAGGGCCACAAACAGACATTCTCCTGGGACTGAGTCCCCACCTGGGGACAGAGAGGAGGTGTCCTTCTGACCCACGAAATGTCCTGGGACCAAAAAAAGAACCTTGTCACCTAGTTCATGCTGGTGACTTCAGGGCAGCTTTGGCAGGCCTGGTCCTTGCCCAGAGCGGATGCTGTCACATCTTGACAACACACCGTTCCCTCCTCTCCAGCCCTGTGCCTTCTGCTCAGGTGAATGCACCTCTAACGGGAATCTGCCCCCCTTTATAAGTCAGAGCCCCAGGCCTTCAGAGGTGGGGGTGGGGCAGCCAACTCCAATGGTTTCTCCAGCCTCTATCCCCACCGGGTGCCACCAGGTGGCGCAGAAAGGGCCCGGCCCCTTTTCCTCCCCCAAACTCCGCCCCCCCCTTGATTGCTGTGATGCCCATCATTTTGGTCCCTCTCCTCTCTGGGCACTGACCACAAAGAGATGCCCACCCCTCAGAACTCCCTTGGAGGTGGCCCCTCTCCCATGACACACTAGAGTCAGCTCCTACTGGCTCCCGAGAGACCGTCACTGGCATCTCGTCCCAAGCTGTGTTCAGTGGCATCACATTGGAAGCTTGAAACCGCCATGAATTTACACCATGGGAATCAGCAGACACCCCAGATGAGAGCCCTTTTCCCTGGAGAGCCAGAGCTCAGCCTTGATCGGCACACCATCGTATGCGCTCTCCCCAGGTGGGAAGTGTGGCGGTCCCTCCCCAGGTGACAGCACACTTCATAAAGATATTACTTCTAAGTCAGGCACGCTATGGAAATGCTGCCTGGGTATTGTGAATGAATGTTCTGAAGTCAGAAATTACTGTATTCATCAGACTATCTATCCTGGATAGAAAGTATGTCTAGATAGAGTATATCTTTTTATCTATAATTTCCAAATTCTTGCCAGGGAGGGTGTGAGTTCAACCTGCCTATATTTGAAGCATAAGCAGAGGTTTGAGAAAGTGTCCAAAGGACAGTTATCTGTGGTTTCATGAGAGAGCCACCACGGCAAGGGACCCAGAAGGCAGAGAAGGTGGTAGGACCACCTTGCAGACCCTGGGTGACGAGGGCCATGGCTTTGACCGGCCCTCCAGGCTCCCTTCACAGGGTCTCACACTGGAGCTGAGGGGATTAAATCCTGGCGGAAGCCCCCTGAGACAGAGCCCCCTGCGGAGGGAACTTTCTGCCCATTCAGCCCCCAAATACTTCAGGGCTTGGATCCTGCCAAAGCCAGGCCAGCCAGGGGCCAGGCCGCTACACAATCTGCGCCCCGTCTCCACCTCACCTTCTGCGTCCCCTGGTCTTCAAAGCGGGAGGTGAGAGGAGCAAGAAGACCTGGAGCTGTTGTCTCTCTCTTTTTTTAAATAGACTTTTTTTTTTGTGTATATATATATATATATATATATATGTATTTTTTCAAGTTTAAAATAAAGATTTTATTTATTATTTTTAGAGAAAGGGGAAGGGAAGGAGAAAGAGGGAGAGAAACCTCAATGTGAGGTTGCCTCTTGCACACCCCCAGGCATGTGCCCTGACTGGACACAGAACCGGCGACCCTTTGGTTTGCAGGCCGGCACCCAATCCACTGAGTCACACCAGCCAGGGCCTCCACAGTTCAGATGAGTCGGCATGCACCCCCAGACCCTCGCCCCCACTGCAGGGTTGGCTGCCAGACCCTTGGCAGAACCCAAGCTCCCACAGCTCCTCCTCCAGGGGCCAGGAGGGCTTTCAGCAGGCAGGGGGTTGGGGAGAGCTCCTCCTCCTGGAGCCAAGCTGGAAGGGGCGCCGGGTCCTCGGGTGAATCAAGGGCTTCCCTGCTCCGGGAGAGGCTGGGGCCATGCTGACCAGCCGGCGCTCCTGCAGGGATAGTGGAGTGGAGCTGTTGGGTGAGGATCCCAGTCCCTACGACTTAACGGAGGGCCGTCCTACCTGTGCTCCCAGGCCTGGGGGTGTGAGTCAGAGGGTAGCATCCAGCTTCTGGGGGGCTCTGCTCTCCAGTACGATGCCCCCAGTGGGTCGTTGCTACACTACGCCTCCCTGGCAGGCAGGACCGGCCACACAACTGTTGGGGTTCCCAGTGCAAATGAGAATGCAGGGCTTCTTGTTTGAGAATTAAGAATTGAGAACCAAGTGTAGGGCCTTGCTGAAGCGTGGGGCCCTATGCCCTGGCAGCCTCCCAAAAGAACCTTTCTTTGGGGGCAGGTTGGCCCCCGGCATTGCTTCGGTCAGAGGAAAGGAGTGAGAGCAGCGTCAGGGCTGCAGCTGAAGTTCGGGGGACCCCCTGCCCAGGTGGGCCTGGAGCAGATGCCCCTTGCTCTCTGCCTGCCGCAGAACGCAGGGGTAGGGGCGACCCTCCCCCCACAGGCCCACCCTCACTGCAGCCCCTTAAACTCCACCCGGGCCCAGGTGGGGCTTTGCAGCAACAGACGGAGTTGCCGTGGACAACAGTCAGGAGAAGGTTCCAACTGGGCGGGTGGGAGACGCCCAGAATCTGGCCACATGCTGGGAAAGAAGCCCCCCAGCACAACTGGGGCGGTGCCTGGGAAAATCCAACCATTTTAGGTCTGTATCCCGCCCCACGGAAAGTCCCCAGGAAGCTGGCAAGAGCCCTTGGCAAAGTGAGCTTGGCCATGTGTCCTTGGTCTCCTCCAGGTGTGTCCCCAGCTCCCAGGACAGAGCCTGACACACTACTTGCTAAGCAAACGGACACAGCACGACAGCACGGGTCCCTCCTCCTGCTCCCGGGCTGAATTCCCTGCTTCCTGTATGTCAACCTCTATCTGCCCAAAACAGTGTGACCCTCCCCCCCTGTCAGCTCCCTGTCCACACAGCTGGAGGGCCTGGGCTGCCACTCCTCTTTCTTGCCCGCAGCCAGTCTGCTTGACCTTTTCGTCTCTCGTGGAGTGAGTGGGTCAGGGGAGAGAGGCAACATTGTCTGGAGAGCCGGTAGGTACCAGCAGTTTCCGTGGAACCCGGCCACCCAGCCGCCTGGCTCCTGGGTGGGTGCTTTATTTCTTAGGTTGAACCAATTGAAATCGACGTTCTTTCCCTCAAAATGATCAGGTACATTCAAAAGAGCGCTGAACCAGCTCGATACAAATATACTCGTATGTCAGTATTTACAATGTGCAGGAAATTACAGCTTTCTTCCCATTTAAGCATGATGGAAACCTTTAGGTAAAGAGGGCATGTCTAGGCAAAATTCTTTTAAGTCGCATATGCACAAAATTTGAACATTGCTGTTCAATCTTGCAATCACAGGAATGCGAACCATTTCACGATTCTGCCTGCTTCTTCCACTTTTTTGTGTATCTTTTGTCTTTCTTGAGCTCCCTTGCCATCAGGTTCCTTTCCCTTTCTCGTCTTGTCAGCTGTGTTTCTCTGAAACTTGCTAATTGAATGCCTTCCATTTTTACTATAATAGTCAAATTTCCGCTCCTCCTACATGATAGGTTCTCGCTAAACAATACTGTTTATTTTTATTGCTTGCAGACCTTTTTGTTAGCATAAAATGGTCTGCACCATTTTTTAGAAAGCACCTTCTTTCCAAGGAAGAGACCTTCACTAGAGTCATGGTTTCCTTTGGTGTTACTTCCATTTAGTTCCTTTTGTTAAAATAAAATTAGATTTAATAAATTATAGTTAAACTATTCCACTGGATCTCTTCTCAGAGCAACATTTCTGTCAGTTTATCTCTCCGAGCTTCTGTCTGCCTCAATGCAAAAGAGATTTCTGGAAATGGTGGTTATTCATTAATCATGGCTATTTCTGATAGGGAGATTTATTTATAGTTTTTTTTTCACTTTTAACTGTCTTCTTTGTGCTTTCCCATGTTGCCCAAATCCTTTAAAACCAGCAGGTAGCATTTGCACAAGTGCAAGCCTGGAGAATATAAAAGAAATGTGCAGGGCCTCTAGAAGGAACCTTATCAACGAACCAAAGCCTGTGGACGTGACGTTTCACCCAATGAGTATTAATGTCAAAAACTGTTAAATACAGGGAATTTTGTGTGGCTCCACATGTATTATAAACCTTTATAATAACTACTTGAGATAAGTGTTATCAGACTTATTTTACAGATAAGGCCGTGGAGGCTCAGAGAAGTTGAGTGACAGGGCCAGGATCACATCACTGGAAATTGGAGAAACGGAGATGGGAAACAATTCTGCCCGAAGCTGAGGGCCACTCCTTGACCTCTGCCCCGCCTTGCAGGTACTCCTGGACTGTGCAACCTGTCGGGATTTTCCGCGGCTCAATGCAAAGGTCAAAGGCTCTTCTAGAAAGGATGGAGAATTGGCCCTGCTGGGGGGTTATGGTTGGAGAACGGCTGTGAAGGCAACTGGAGCTGGAGCTGGGGGTCTGCAAATGTCAAACAAAACAGAGGCTGGGAGACCAGAGGCCCTGGTGGGCTGGCGTGAGGGGGAGGAGGAGAAACCAGACTCATGGGTGCTGCCCAGGTTTCTCCAGGCTGCACCCCCAGGCCGCTTTACTTTCCAGGATCCCTGGGGTCTGGAAGGCCATTTGGGGGGCACCTCAGTCACACTTCCTGAGCCCAGAGGCCAAGCACGGAGTAGAAGGGGAGGTGCACAGAACCCAGGGCCTGCTGGGCAAGGCACCACCACCCCGAAGCTGGGCATGTTGGCCCCCCACCGGGAGCTCCAGGCCCCATCCGCCAGGGGCCACAAGAGGCCAGAGGGTCAGGGAAGAGGGAGGCCGCAGGCAGGAGGTGGGGCCAATATACGTCCCAACGCAGTCATGGCACCGAGCGGGGCACAAATGAGGCGCTTTGCCTGCTGCAGCCATCCCCTCCCCTACACACACACACACACACACACACACACACACACACAGTCCATTTCCAGGGTAATGGCTTTGCGACAGCAGAAATTATCTGCAGCATTAGAGGCAGCCAGGCTGGGCGGGGAGGGGCAGAGGCTGGGTTTTCTAAAGAGGAAGCAGGTGCCCAATGGTTGGACCTGGGCCCCTGGGGATACTGCAGGAGCGGGGGGACAGCCCCTGCCCTCCTGTGCCTGCAGCCATCTCCTTCCTGCTTCCAAGGCCTGGAAGTGGACAGATAACCGGGGCACTGACTCAGGACCTGAACCCACCCCTGAGCAGCTCCCCACTTCTGTCCTGGTCCCTGGGCTGTCAACAGGATGCAGCCCAGGGGCCAGGGTGACAAAGGGACCAAAGGGGACCCCAGGAAGGAGGACACGTGCCATGGGTTTGCTGATGGGGGTAGCAGGATTGGATTAGTTAATGGTTTCCCTCTGTGACCATTGTGGGGGTGAGAGCCGGGCTGCCCAGCAGTGCCAGGGAGGAGGGGACTTGGGAGAAAGCACCCCCTCTGTCCCCAAATCGGATAACTGAAAAGAGCCTGATCTTCAGAAGAGGCCCCTGAATGCCTGCTGCAGGTGGGGGGCATCCCCTGTCCCCCCACAGTAAACCAGCCTTGGTAGACGCGGCAAAGCCTCTGGAAAGAAAGGGGGGCAAACTGGACCTTCCAGGCAGCCTGGCCCCCTGAGGCCATGGTGATGTGGGCTCCCTAGTACTCCACTCCAGGGCTCAGCCAGGCCTGGGGTCTGTCACTGGGTCACTGGCAAGTCATGCCTGTCAGCCTGACCATAAAGCCAGGCTCCATGATTCCGGTAGCAGTGGACCATCCTGCCCACCTGTGGGCACACCTAGATGGCCTGTGCTGAAACAAATTACTGGAGAAAATAGACCCTGCACACATGATGAATGGGAGGCGGGGCGGCCGGCAGCCGCCACAGAGTTGCTGGGGAACAGAGTGACAGCCGGCACAAAGCCAGCACAGCCGTGGGGCCTCTGGGAAGGGGCTCTGGCCGCTGCGCAGTGGCTGGGGTCACTGTGGCCCTGGCATTGCCACCAAACAGGGGGTCTAGGCCTACAGGCCAATAAGGCCCCCTGGAGGCTCAGGGCTCGTTCCCAGCTTGGCTACCCATCATGGCAGGTGGTGCAGAGGAGGCTGATCTTGACCTTGGAGTGCCCCTGACCTGGCCTGACTGCTCCTGGTGATTGGGGTCCCCGCAAGCCAGCTAAGAAAGTAAAGCCAGGGTCTCAGGAGGAGAGACAAGGGCTGAGGAGACAGGATTCCCCTCTTGGCCAGCTGTGATCCTTGAGCCAATCACCTCCCTTCTCAGGGCCTCAGCCCCCTTACCTGGTCAACAGAGTGAGGTCCAGCGCCTCCCTCAGTAGGGAGGAGGGGAGGCGCGGCTGGGCCACCCAGGCAAAGCACCTGCAAGGCTGCGGGGCACACAGGGGCTGTCCTGGCTAACAAAGGGGTTTTCATTCTCTCGGATGTGCCCATGCTGTGCCAGAAACTAGGGTACAGTCCCTGCCTGCATGGAGCATATAGGCTGGGGCAAGCAAATATGGAAGAAATAATAATGATGCAACACATAAACCATTATTATTTCCGGGGTGACGCAGGCAGTGTGTTCCAGTCTGGAGGTCAAGGTGAGTCTCCTGGGCGCAATGCATACAGTTGGATTTGAGGGGAAATCCATAGTTGAGCACTCCACTCCGTTTGTCACGGCGGCTGAGACATAGCCCCCCTGTTTGCTGCTTGGGGAGCGCCCAGCGGTTCAAGCCCCGTGCAGGACAATTGGCATCGCCCACCCGGATTAGAAACGCTCTCACTCTGTAACCAGTGCTCCTGCGCCGGGCATTGTATCCTACAGCTCTGCGCCAGAGCGTGCTTATGGAGTGGTGGATAGGCGAAGGTGTTCACTGCAACACGGTTCGTACGAGACTCCCAGTTACTTAGCAAGAACGGACGGAGTTAAATCAACGGTGTACAGCCACATGATGGAATACTATGCAGCCATGAAAAGGAACGAGGACTTTGTTTACGAAACAAATGTCAAGATGGATTTAGTGAAAACAAAATGCAGAGCAGTGTACACAGTATGCCACCATTTTTCTAAGAAAGGAGAAGATGAAGGTGCATAGATTTTTATTTTCTTTAGAAAACTACACAAGAAATGACAAAGTGGCCACTTGGGGATTTTGCAAGGGGGGGTCAGGAATCAGGGGAGTGGGAACGGGTATCAGGAAGACTTCACTTTTGAATCATTTGGATGCGTTTTCTACCCATTTTTTAAAATAAATATTTAAGTGTTTTGTTTTATTTTTCTCCTGGAGGGCAAAGCACAGGGTTGGTGGAGGAGCGTTATGGTGGCGGAACTGGTTAAATTTAGATTTCAGCCTCCCCGCAAGCCCGTGTGGCCCAGGAATGATTATTCTAAACAAACCAGACTTGGGAACAGCTCACCCACGAAGCTTCGGGGTTCAGACGGTCAGAGGAAGGAGCCTGCCCCAGGTGCGGGCCCGTCCAGCCCGGGACCCCGAGGGACCCCGAGGGACTCCGAGCTCCGCCTCTCCGGAAGGCCGAGGGCTCCGGAGCAGACGGTCGGGCGGCAGATGCAGCAGCACCGCGCAGAGTCCCGCCAGACGCCCGCCACCCGAGGGCGCGTCCGGAGGGATGAGGCGCGCGGCTCTGCGCAGCGCGCTGGTAGGGGCTGCGCCGCCGCACACGCCTCTCCGCTCCGCGACCCAGAGCGGGTCCCTCCTCCCAGCCCCCGCCATCTGGCCCAGCGGGTGCGGGGCCACGGGGACAGAGCAGGCGTGGGGCGCCTCCTGGTGGCGCCCCGTGAGACACGCCGGCCCTGAAGGGCGGGAAGAGGCCCACCAACCCCCAGCACCCCAGGGAGGCGTGGGGGACCAAGTATTGTAAAACAAAGGGGCACACAGCTGGTGCAAGGAGTTTGAACCTAGGCGATTCTGAGGGAGGTCTTAGGGCTGCGGAAGGAACGTCTGGGTGATCCTGGCTCCTCCCAGTGACCCCCCAGACAATGGGGCTGTGGGAGTCTCTTTAAGAAGCACCACCCAGAAGGTGACCCAGCCCTGTCCCCAAGAGAAGGGCACAGCATCTGCCTGTATTCTTCTGGGGTCCTGGGAGTGAGTTTCCTGCCTTTTCTCCACCCTGCCCCCTCTTTCCCAAGGCACCCCTTTTTGTTCTGAGTGACGTGACCCCGACCTGCTCAAGCACCACCCCCGGCTTTGGCATGTTTGTGACCCTGCCTGAGAAGCGTGAACGACCAACTGTATAATTTGCAGGGCCCCTGGTGAGGCAATTATTCATAATTTCAAGATGGCAACGGTAGATAGTTAAAGCCGGGTGTCTGAGCCAGGCATCTGAGAACGTGAGCGGGACCAGAGGCCAGGGCCCCGGGCCAAGGCAGCGCTGGAGTGGGGACAGAGGGTCCTGGTAACTGGGCTCCTGACCGCTGCTCTCCTGTGCAGGGGGCGCTGGGCCAGGGATTTGGGCCTCCTCACCTCATCTTTGTGTCTGAGCACCTGTACTCTGGGAGGCTCCCAGACCTTCCCTGCCCCCCACCGCCTGTGCATGCAGACACATGCACATGCCTGGCTGGAGGGGCCCTCAGAGCAGGGGGTTGGGGTGTCACTGCGCCTCCCAGGATGCCCACCTTCAGATGACGACGCTGAGCCATGGAGAGTTGACAGCTTACCAAGGTGAGCAGGGTTCCACATCTGGCCATGAACCTCTGGGCAGATTTGCTCCAGGTCACCTCGCGTCAGCCCATGGCTAGGGCCTGGAGGAAATCATACAGCTAATTTGTGAAGTTCACCGGACCTAGGACAGGAATGTGCCAGGCCTGTCCTAGGCACCCTACAGGGACGGCCCCAGGGACCCCTCACACCAGTTTCCTGCAGTAGGGACCTTGTCCACCCCACCTCATGGACTGGGACAGAGCAAGGCCCAGTGAATGAGGACCTTCAAGGGGTCACACAGCAGAAAGGGCGGAGCCAGGACTTGCAAAGGCCGGCTGCCTGGGCCAGCACACAGTACACCTCTGAGGGTGCCAGGGGAGGCTGAGTGTGGTGACAGAAGCACAGGCTGTCCTGCTCTGTCTGGAGCTCACCTCCACCCAGTTATGCTCTCTCTTGGCCCAGCATCTCTGACCCGCACTGTCTCCAAGTCCTGCTCCGGGCCTGGCCCCAGCTCCTCCTCCTCCAGAGCCCCCCACCCAGCCGCCCGTCATCACAGGACCCCCAGGCTACGGGGGAGCTGGGGCTTGATGGGAGGGGGGCTCTGTGAGCAGCACAGCAGCCTGCAGCTGGGACTTCCCTCTGTACTGGCCCCCTTCCTGAGGCTCCCCCTACCCCCTCTCCTCCAAGGAACACCCTACCCTGCCCAGGGTGCCCTCTCTGTGGCTGGAGGCCTTGCCTGTTGGCCTCAGCCAGTTTTGACAGGGCTGCCATCTCTGCCCAGTGTCCCCCTGGCCCAGGAGGCTCAGGGCCATCAAGGGGCCTCCAGCTGGCCCTCTCTGGAGGCTGAACCCCACCCTTGGTGGTCTTTTCTCTCTCCATCCTCTCAGAGTCCTTGTTTGTCTCTCTGTCCCTCTCTTTCTCTCCCTTTGTCCCTCTCTCCCTGCCACCTCTGCCCCTCTCAGTGAGCCTGTGTCTCTTTTTCTCTTTGACATCCTCATCTCTCTCTCTCTCCCCCATCCTTCCTCTCTGCGTCTCATTCCCTCTCTCTGTGCCCTCCACACGGCTTCCCAAGGCCCAGCCCCTCCTCCTCTTCCCAAGCTCTCTTCCCGGCCTTGGTGGGGGCAGAGGGGGAGCCTGAGCACATTTCTTGTTGTCCAGGCCTAATATCTTAATGCAAGGCCATTACTCACCCAGAGCCCAGGCAAGCCAGGCCTCTCCCCTTCTCGTTTGTCATCCAGAGTGAAGCCTCTGTGTTGTTCCTTGGGGATCAGATTAAGGGACTGACAGGCCGGATGAACAAATCTAGCTGCCAGTGACACCCACCTCTTCCCTCCCCGCCCCCCTCACCCCCGCTGCCAGGCATTAGGTCCCTGAACTGTCAGTAGGGGACCCTCTGAGGCCTTCAGGCCCTGCTTCTTAATTCCGTACCTCCTCAAAATATCCAGCAAAGAGGGAAAGGGTAGCAGGGGCATTTTTCGAGAGAGAGGGAATAGAAGTTGGGTTCAGAGCGCCCCTGGGGGCTATTGAGGATTTACTATAAAATTAGAATAGCTGCCCTGGCTGGTGTGGCTCAGTGGATTGAGTGCTGGCCTGTGAACCAAACGGTTGACAGGTCAATTCCCAGTCAGGGCACATGTCTAGGTTATGGGCCAGGCCCCTAGTTGGGAGTGTACAAGAGGCAACCACACACTGATGTTTGTGTCCTTCTTTCTCCCTTCCTCCTCCTCTCCTTAGAAATAAGTAAATAAAATAAAATGAAATAGAACAGCCAACAGTCTATCTAATCCTTCAGGCCTGCCAGGCCCTGTTTGAAGTCCTTTGCCTATAGTCACTCATTTAATCCTTACAGCAACCCTATGAGGTCAGCACTATTTTTGTCTTCATTTTACAGGGGCTCAGAGAGGCTACGTGACTTGCCCAAGGTCACATAGCGTCTGTGTCAGGCATAGTGCTTTGTTTCTTGGCTAGTGTGAGAAAACTGAGGCTTTGCCCGGCTCTAGAGCCCCCCTTTCTCCTGTTGCCTGAAAACAGGCTCAGCTCTGCACTGCTGTTTGCAGAGCAGGTATGGTTGCAGACAATTTGGGGGACACAGGAGTGTGAAGCTCCTGGGCCGGGCCTGTCGGCCTCTCAGCCCCAATCTCTGGGTCCATACTCCACCAGTTTACTTGGTTTGCAGGGGCCGTGTCCAGGGTAGGCTGCCACCGTCACACTTCTTTCAGGCCTGTCATTGATCATCTGCCATCTAAACCCAGACCCCAGAACTAGAAGCTGAGTGCTGCTCCATGGGAGAGGCAGGGAAGAGGCTGTGGAACACACCTGGAGCCTTCCTATTGCTGCCTGGACACCAGCTCTTTCCACTTTCCACATCAGCTCAGTTCCCATAGTAACCACTGGCTTGCTGTCTCCTAGCAACTGAGTGGTCCTCAGAGGGGAAGGCAGAGCAGGGGAGAGTGGCTGACATTTGAGGCCAGAGAACTTGAGTTCAAATCCCAGCTATGCTGTGCCATTGCTGTGAGGTCTTTGGCAAGTCACTTAACCTCTCTGAACCTCTGCTTTCCCATCTGTGTAATGGAAATGATAATGTTCAGGGGGTAAGCATTTTGGTTTATGCTGTCAAACTGTGAAACATGAAGGGCCATGCGAAAGTGTGGAATTAATGACAGAGGCTAGTGGGGCATGGCTGGGCCCAGGTAGGAGGAGAGGAAGGTGAATCTTGAGTTCCAGGTGGGAACCTGGTGTGGGCTGGCCCCCTCATTAGGAGGGACCCCAGCTTTGCCCACCTGGCAGCCTCACTCAGACTCCTTGGCCCTTCAAATCTCCAGTCCTCAGGGTGGTGCCTTCTGTTGTCCAGAGCCCATGGATCTTTCTAGAGAAACCACACCCCATGACAGCTCCGCCTCCGCCTTATAAACTGCAATGTATTGGCTACCAGAGCTGGATTGTATCCAGTGCGATAGGTTCCACTTACCATTTTCCAGGTCAGACGTGGCCGCAGGCTCCGCGAGGTTAAGTGGCTGGCCAAGGTCTGCAGCCCACAGGCGGGGAGCTGGGCCTGGAGCCTGGGTCTCGGGCAGCGTGACCACATCTTCCCGTGCTGTGTGGAAGGGTCAGGGAGGAAACAGTGGGGAGGGAGGGGGTCCCAACGGGAGCGGGAGGGAGGTCAGAGACCCTGCAGGACAGGCCAGGAGCATTGAGGTGGGGACACAGGGCCAGGACACAGGACCGGACAGCCAGCCGAAGAGGACCTCCCGGGGCACCTAACGGGTTCTGACAAATTGCCTGGCGCCCCTGCGGAAGGAGGCGAGGGGGGCGGCCACGTGGCGGGCTCGGGAATTAGCCGCTTTTCTCGGCACAGTCGGGGGCGGCGGGGTGGGGGGTGGGTAAGGCGACGACGGACAGAGCTGTCAAACCGGGGGGGGGGGGGGGGGGGGGGGGGGGGGGGGGGGGGGGGGGGGGGGGGAACAGGTGCAGGGTGGGCTGCGGGAGGGAGCGGCCCCTGGCGGTGTCCGCAGGGCCCTGGGCCGCAGCCAGCCCCCCGCCCCGCCCCCTCCCCCAGTTCTCCCGGCGGGCGCCAGGCCCTCGATCTGTGTCCTCGCTGGGCTGGGGGTCGGGGCGCTGAGCGCGACCCAGGCCCCGCGCTCCCGAGCGAGCTCGGCCTCCCCGCCCCCTTCTCGGTGGGCCGGGTCCCCACGCCGCCCTCCAGGCTGAGCACCCACCGCCCGCCCAGCCCCCAGCCTGGGCCAGCGCCCCCGAGGTCGCTGCGGCAGTTCGAGCCGCTTGATTCAATTAACTAATTCCCGATAAGACAGATGTGCCATTCCGAGTCGCCTGCCAACAGGCGGGGAGGGTGCGGGCGGGGGGCGGGCGGTGACGTCACGGCCTGGCCGCTGACGTCCGGGGCGCGGGGCCAGGAGTCCCGAGGCGGCCAGGCGGGTCCCCACCCTCTGCTGCGAGTGGGAGTGTGTGTCCGCGCGTGTCCGTGTTCCTACTTGGGTGTCCGTGCGCCGCACGTCTGGGGGACGTCCTGGGCCTCGAAGGTCTCCACTGGGTCCGCGGTTTGGCTCCGTTAGGCTGACTCCTAAGGGTGCCACCTGCGCGTATTCTGGTCCAAGCCCTCTGCCCTCTTGGTCCTCTGAATTTGCCACCCTCCCGTGGCCCTGGCCTCGTGTCTCTTACTTGGGTGAGCTTTCTGGTAGGTTGCGTGCACAGCGAGGTCCTCGCGGGTGCAAACACACCCAGGCACGCGCACACGGGTGTGCACACAGGGCCCGCAGGGCGCAGCGGCCGTGGCCAGGGGCTCACCCAGGGGCCGGGCACCCCAGCAGCGCCTGCCAGCCTCGCGCCCTGCGCTCAGAGGTGCACGTGGTTGCAGACCCTCCCCAGCCCCCGCTTCAGTCCCTCCTCGGCCCCGGCCTCCTGAGGGCATGGAGGCAGGGCCGGCAGACCGGGAGGGAGGCCTTGTCAAGGACACCAGCAAGGAAAGAAAAAACATGAAGTGGAAGAAATAAAATCAAAAGGCTTTTAAGGCTGCTCTCTCCAAGTAGCTGATGTCTTGGCTGCGAGCGCAGGGATGAAATATTGCGCTCTCCGCTCCCTAATGCGCGGAGTTCCGCAGCCCCTCCCCCGCCGGAGGCGCCCCCGCCCCGGGTTCCCCGAGCTGCCTCGCCGCGCCGCTCCCAGGGCGCCCACAGCGAGTGGCGACGGTGCAGCGGCCACCCCCGTCAGCCCGGCGCTGATGCCAGGAGGGCTCCAGAAGCCACAGCTGGCGTGGGGTCCCCCGCGCACCGTCTGGGCAGGACGGGAGCACCCAGCCTTGCGCTGGGATCCCTGCCCACGCCTGGCAGCTGTGCTGCTCTGCGCTGGCCCCGCAGCTTGCTGGGCCCAGGCGGAGGCACCTTCCAGCAGGAGGGGGAAGGACATGTGCGCTGCACAGAGGTCCCCAGGCACCGGAGATTGGGGGGTGGGGCGGTGGGCAGAGGTGGGCAGGTGGGGGTGCATGGGGGGATGGGGAGGGGTGGTCCTGGCTTAATTCGCAGCCTTTGGTTAAAAACAAAGTGCAGTTATGGTTAAAAGGCCTGGCTTTCTGCTTCAGCTCACATTCCAGCTCCATCACTTCCTGGCTGTGACCTTGGGCCAGCTCCCAGCGCTTAAGCCTGAGTTCCACACCAGGAAGGATGCAAATAATAGAACTGGTCTCATAGGGTTATTGGAGGATTAAAATAGAAAATGTATGCAAAGTGCT